>JAVJIF010034621.1:0-19896 GCA_038442645.1 Agave tequilana
TGTAGGCTGTCTAAAAATGACTAACAGACCAGCCATTAAGGAAGCAGAGTCTCAAGCTCTAGACGCGAGAAATCGATGCTCGCGTCTCAGCATTAAGACGCGTTGGCTCTACACCCGCGTCACAACGTTCAGACGCGTCGGCCCGAAGCCCGCGTCTCAGCATCAAGACGCGTCGGCCCGAAGCCCGCGCCTCAGCATCCAGACGTGAAGGCCCGAAGCCCGCGTCTCAAACTTCAAGGCGCGTTTGGCTCGACGCCCGCGTCTCAAACTTCAAGGCGCGTTCGGCCCAACGCCCGCGTCTCAGTTGCAACTGCCCTGATTGCGGGGCCAGTCACCGCGCATGTAGCGGGTAGTGGCCCCTCATTCGGGAGCGTTTTCAGGAGGCACCTTCACCCCTGAGATCCCTATAAATAGCCTTGTTTGCTATGAAGAGAGGATCGGAGTTTTTGGAGAGACACACAGGGATAGAGGCTTGAGAGGATCGAAGCTTGGCAGAAGATCAGAGTTTTGAAGAGAGAGAGCTTTGAGATAGGGCATCATCAAAATCGATCGAATCCAGGCAGAAGGATCATCAAGAGAGAAGCACGACTCTTCAGCGAGCTTACTGAGTACTAGCCGCTCTTCGCCTACCTCCTCTTTGAGAGTTTTGGTAGACGGAGCTGAGTTACTCTTTCTACCGACCGAAGAGAAGACCCCCGACGGTCCAGGACGGTCATCTGGTCAACGGAGAACAAGATTCACTCTCCATCGCCACACGAAGAACCCAGCTTTAAACAAAGGGAAGATTCAGACATCCTCCCTCCCTTGTAACTGGAAAAGAGGGAAGAGTAGTTCTTTTGGTTGTAATCGTTTCGCTTGAATTAAGGAAATCTTTTTACAGCTAAAACCACTTTCTCCGACCACCAAACTTTTCCGGCCCCTACAAGAGATGGCGACTCCGCTGGGGACAACCTTCGTTACTGACGAGCGCACCGTGGTGCAAGATGACGTTCTCCGTAAGGGGAAAATGGTCGAATCCCTCGTCGTCGAGTTCGACCAGGCGAAGTATGAAGAGTTCCTCTCTTCTGGCTCCAAGAGCCCAAAGACCCGCGTCTGCCGCAGGGTCTCAAGTGGACAGCCCCCTGAAGCCCAATCTGAGGCTCTGTCGGGTGCTCCTGCTGCCCACTGTGCCAAGTTTGGTTCACGCGCCAACGCCTCTCCGAAGGCCCGCGTAACCTCAGACTCCTCTGCTACGATCAACCGCGCCGCGCAGAACACACGCGCCAACTCCTCTCTGAAGGCCCGCGTGGTCCCCGGCACATCTACTGGTGCGATCGACCGTGTCGCACAGAACGCCCGCGTCAGCGTCTCTCAGGAGACCCGCGTGGCAAACACCCCTGGTTCTACAAACCAGGAAGTTGTTGGCTTCTCTCTTCCTCCACGACGCAATCGGAATGCCGAGCGTCGACAGAGAAGACGCGCGCGTCAACACTCGGTCGGAACCGTTGGTTTCTGACTGGGGTTGAACGCAGCGTACGATCCGATGCCTTGCCCGCACCTCGTCCAGTGCGAGAGGTCCGTGTTTGGCGACCCAAACGCGAGACTCCCCAAGTTGAGCCCTCTGAAGACCAACTTGCCAAACGCCGAAGCGAAGCTTCTGCGTCTTGTCAAACACAGGAAGCACGCGCCCATAGGCGTGGGGCCCAGCAGCCCACTCTCTCCCAAGTCTCTCTTCTCCAACGCAGCAGACAGCAACGCGAAAGTCGCGTCTCATATCAACAGAGACGCCAGACGCGCGTGACGCAGCCGCGACGCAACAGCCGCGTTTCTGAAACCTGTGTCCAGGCTGAACAGCACATGACTGTCTCCCGTCGTCGACGTTGCGAGACCAGTCTCTTTAATCCCCCTCCCACAGATTTGAGGGATTATTTGACAAGGAAGAGGAGTGCCAATCAGACCACTTCTCCATGCTGCTGTCAACAGCTCATCCAGATGCTCTCTGGATGCCATTGCGAGTCAGGCGTGCACCAGCCGTCTTTAATTAGACAGCTGACCCTGATTCCCCCATCAGCCAAGAGAAGACGCTCCCACAGGAGGAGAACCTTCTCAGATGTTGAATACCCGGAGCTTACTGCAAACATGACTAGCAGGAGTAAGGGGAAACAAATTGCAGTCAGCCCAGATGACTCCGAGTCTGACTCTGTACCGGAAGGAGTGTATCAACACACTCGCACCCGGACGGGGGCCATTCCCCCAATTGACTATAATGCCTTAGCCCGCGGCATTAGAACGGGTGATTCTCACTCTGCTGTAGTGGGGTCGCAAGCTTCAAACTCTTCCGTCGAGAAGGAGGCTTCCGCCTACATGGCAGACACTCCTGAGGAGACGACCAGGCGTTTAGAACAGACGCAGAAGCACCAGATGGATATAATCGCCTCTCAACAGAGATCCATTGACTCCCTCAAGCATATGCTCGAGAAATTGCTTGAAGAAAGAGCGAGATCTCCTCCTAGACGACCGAAGGGAAAGGGAGAAAAGGAGAAAGCCCACCCTCCGAATCTTCTGACGAGACACGACGATCTACCTCGGATGTGTCCAAGCCCTCGTCGCAGGCAAGAAGCGACCAGACCCCGGGAAAGGCTCATGCTAAAAGAATGAGTCAACTGGAGCAGCGCCTCGAGGCCCTTACCAACCGTAAAGGCCTCCAAGAAGCTGGGGTAGTCCGGCCCTATCCGGCCGAGTGGGACTTAGTCCCGTACCCTCCTAAGTTCAAGGCTCCAACTCTCCAGGCATTCGACGGGAAGGGGTCACCCAACCAGCACATCTACTACTTCAAATCCCAGACCGGGAATGTGGTAGATAACGATGCCATCCTGGCGCGACTGTTCATCGGCACCCTGAAAGGATTGGCCTTTGAATGGTTCATGAAGCTCCCCGAAGGTTCCATCAAGAACTGGGGTGACTTGGAGAAGCTGTTTCTAACACGCTTCTTCGAAGATGATTCGGAGGTCACAATGCCTACCCTTTTAGCTACAAAACAGCGAAAGGGAGAGTCCGTCAAGTCTTTCGTAGAAAGATTTCGGAACATGGCACTCCGATGTCCAAGCGGCATGACCCAGGCCACCCTGGTGGAAACATGTCGCCATAATCTCCAAACCTCACTCCTTGCTCAAATAGGAGTTGCTGAAAGCCGCACCTGGAAACAATTAGTCCAGCAAGGTGAACAGGCTGAGGAGATTGTCGCCCGCGTCAGAGCGGAAGAAGGCAAGCCCAGGCCAGAGAGGTCGACAAGGCGTGCACCAGACACATCCCTCCAAACCAAGCGGAAGGATAATTTGGCGACGGAGACCAAATCTCCCACCAAACCTCAAACAGGCAGGGCAAGTGGCTCTTCAAGCCAGCCACGCCCCAACAAGCAGTATTCCTTCAAGGAGGAACACGTCGATTCGCTCTTCAAGCTACTCAACAAGAGCAATCGACTGAAGCTCCCTGAAATTAGGCGCCCGGAGGAGGTCGGCAAGACCGACAATCCCACCTACTGCTTATACCACAGGATGCTCGGACATCCTACCAAAAGCTGCTATGTCTTTAAGGACATCCTTCAAGCTCTGATTGACGCGGAGGTATTAAAACTCCGACCGGAGCAGAAGAAGATGACGGCCAACATGACGTCGATTCTCCAGTTTGGGACACGACCCCCGACACCCGTGGGGGTAATCTCTGTCCCGAAAGGAGAACTGAGGGTGGTCAACACAGACCCTCATCAGCAGCAGGAGAAAGGCTTGGTACCCGTCTCTACACCTCGAGGGGAAATCATGTGGGTCCACCCTGACCTCGTCGACGAGCAACAATGGACGACTGTGACCAACAGGAAGTCCAAAGGCAAAGGGAAGGCTTCATCTTGCCATGTGATATGCGCCTCTTCTCGAGAAGCGGACACTGATGTTCCCTCGCTGACTGACTCAGAAGAGGAAACAATAGTCCTGGCCGCAGAGCCCAGCCAACCTACGGCAGGGACCCGTTCAGGACAGGCATACTTGAAGCAGTACGGCGAGACATCAGCGGCTTCTCCGCAACCAGCCGTGGAACCAGCCAAGCCCTCCTCTAAACAGCCTGGGGAGAAGCAGAAAGAAACTCGGTTTTCTCGAGTTCTTGCGAAAGGTGTAACAGAAGGATCCTCGACACCTTACCGCTTCGACGTCTTGGCTCAACTAGCCAACATCCCGGCACGCATTACCTTGTATGAGCTCCTGAGGCTATCAAAGTCAACCAGAGAGGCTCTACAAGAAGCTCTGGCAAATGCTGAGGTCTTTATGACCCGCGTGCCAAGGGAGGAAGATGAAGAGGATTGCCTCCACACCTCCCCAAATGCTCCCTGCATCACCTTCACAACAGATGACATGCAGGTTAAAGGGAAGCATGACCGACCCCTATACTTCACAGGGTATATTGGGTCATCCGAGGTGAACCGCATCCAGGTAGACCCAGGGTCCGCGCTGAGCATCATACCTCGCCGGGTTATGCAGTTTCTAGGCATTCCTACCCATCGTCTGAGCCCTACCCAGACGACTATTTACGGGTTCAATGCCAACAGCTCCCGCCCAATGGGGAAGATCAAGCTCAAATGCCAGATCGGGAGCCTCAAGTCAGAAGTGACGTGTTACGTCATTGACGCGGACACTTCCTACAACCTGTTGCTGGGACGACCATGGATTCACCGCAATTCCATCGTTCCCTCTACTCTCCACCAAGTCATGAAATACATTGATGAGAGTGGACAGGTCCGAACGTTGATTGCCGAAAGGCATCCGTTTAAAGGGGTTGAAAATTATTTCACGGACTCCCTCTTATATCAGGATCCGGAGGAGACTAATGAAACCCCACAACCAGAGGAGCCAGACTCTGGTAATGAAGCTGACGTTGAGCCTGAGAAAGAAGAGTGCCTATGGGAGTTGGAGCCCATTGTAAAGAGCACTAATAAGCTCGATGTTGATACCACCGACGATGCGGGTGGTTGGTACATTAATGAAGATTTAGACTTTGCGTATTTCCCTGTGTATGTTTCCGATTCAATACCGTCGGATACCACTACCGACGTGGACGATGACCTCTGGTCGGCAATAGATGCCTTGACATCTTTGCATGTACCGGTGAAATCATCCTTCGGGACATACCAAGATAATGGTGACGCGCAAGAGTCTGTATTCATGGTTCCAGCCGGACGAAAAGGCCAAAGACCAATACTTTTTGGGCGAATCGCATCTGAACCTATGCCCCACGAAGAATCGGAAGGTGAGGATGAATCCCCTCAGTTCGATCATTATGAACCAAGAACGCTCAAGATGATGAAGCGCATGGGGTATGATCTAACCAACAGGCCTGGGTTGAACTTCGGAAAAGGAAGAAGAACACTGCTTCGATCCTTTGTACCGAAAGGGAAAACCCCTGATTACTATCATCGGACGCGCCGGGGGTTGGGCTATGTATCAACTCCAGTGCCATCAGCCTCTGATTCGGAGAGACTGTCAAGTCATGACTGCTCATCAGACACGTCGTCATGGGAATCAGATGTCAGTGTCGGCAACATCTTCAAAGGGCTTTCAGTAAACATGGTTTCGACAAGCCATCTGGAGGATGAAGATGAAGAAATGATCCAATCTGATACAGACCCTTGGATCAGACATTTGAATGCTCTTTGGGACATCCGCTTTGAACAGCGTGAGCCACCCACAGAAGACAAGGTTGTTCAAGTCAACCTAGGAGATGAAGACAATCCTAAACCCATCTTCATAAGTGACGGCCTGTCGCCTCCAGAGAAGAAGGATTTAATATCTCTTGTACAAGAGTATATAGATGTCTTCGCCTGGAATTATGAGGACATGCCTGGACTTGATCCTCAAGTGGCTATGCATCGCCTCAACATCAATCCGGACATGAAGCCCGTTAAACAACAGCAGCGACGGTTCCGTCCAGAGATAATGGAGGCAATCCAATCAGAAGTCAGGAAGCTTATTGACTCCGGCTTTATCAGGGAGGAACAGCATCCCGACTGGGTAGCCAACATCGTCCCCGTCGCCAAGAAGAACGGGAAGATCCGGATCTGCATCGACTTCCGTGATCTAAACGAGGCCTGCCCCAAAGACGAATTCCCATTGCCAATCACAGATGTCATGATTGACAATACTTGTGGATTCGAGCGAATGTCCTTTATGGACGGGTTCTCAGGATATAATCAAATCAAGATGTATCCCGATGACGAAAAGCACACCTCCTTCAGGACACCTCTAGGGGTATATTGCTACACCGTCATGCCCTTCGGTCTGAAAAATGCGGGGGCAACCTACCAAAGGGCCATGAATGCCATTTTCCATCGGCAGATACGCAAAACGGTGGAATGTTATGTCGACGACATTGCGGTGAAAAGCCGCACTAAAGGTGATCACATAGCAGACCTGAGGGTGGTCTTCGACATCATGCGGGCTCATCAATTGAAGATGAACCCCACCAAGTCCTTCCTGGGGGTAGCCAGTGGCAAATTCCTAGGGTTTGTCGTGACTTCCACAGGAATCCATTTGGATCCGGAGAAAGTCCGCGCTATCCAAGAGATGCAACCCCCCAGAAGCCTCAAGGAGCTCAGAGGATTACAAGGACGATTGGCATATATCCGCAGATTCATTTCAAATCTCTCCGGGAGATGCCAACCCTTCGCTAAGCTGATGAAGAAGGGCGTTTCGTTCATTTGGGACGACGCTTGCCAGCAAGCATTTGAGGAGATCAAGCACTACCTCACCCAACCACCAGTCCTGGCAGCTCCGGTATCCGGAAAGCCTTTCCTGGTGTACGTCCGATCAATGGATCATTCTTTGGGAGCTCTACTAGCTCAGAATGATGACCAGGGGCGAGAACAAGCAATCTACTACCTAAGTAGAACGATGATCGGAGCCGAACATCGGTACAACCCGATCGAGAAGGAATGTTTGGCACTGGTGTTCGCCATTCAGAAAATGCGACACTATCTGGTGGGCCAAACCATAAATGTCATATCCAAAGTCAACCCCCTGAGGTTACTTATGACAAAGCCTTCTTCACTAAATGGCCGGCTGGCAAAATGGGCCATATTGCTATCACAATATGAGATGCATTTTCTGCCACAAAAGGCTATTAAGGGACAAGCGGTGGCGGACTTCTTAGCTGAACACCCAAATCCCAGGGCAGCCAAACTCTACGAGGATCTCCCAGACGAGGTCGCCGAAGCCTGCCTGACCCAGACATTGTTCGAAGGACAAGTATGGCAACTTTTCTTCGATGGCGCATCGAGAACAAGCTCTAAGGGACATACAGTTGCGGGGGTAGGAGTAGTACTCGTCTCCCCACAAAATTACGTGATTCCCCGAGCTATCTCGTTAACCGAGCCCTGTTCCAACAATGTGGCGGAATACAACGCTCTTTTGATTGGGATGCAATTCGCCGATGAGATTGGCGTTAAAAATCTCGAGGCATACGGTGATTCTAAACTCATCGTCAGCCAAGTTCGCGGAGAGTATGAGGTCAGGCATGAAGATCTAGTACCCTACTACAACGCGACAATCCACATGGCCGAGAGGTTTTCAAACTTCTACATCGACCATGTACCGCGCAAGCAAAATGCGCATGCAGATGCACTTGCATCCCTTGCTGCCTCCTTAGCTCTTCCAGCTGGAGCAATGGAGAAGGTATTCGTCTATAGCCACGACCTATACTGCCCAAAAAGTCCCCTCGGAGACTACCAGAGGTCAACGGGAGATCGTCGCGGTAAGGAAACACTTGAAGTGTCAACCGATCCAGAACTTAAAGACTGGCGATTCCCCTACATTGATTTTGTCTTGTACGGCATCTTGCCCGAAGACACCAGGGAGGCGGCTGCCATCCGAAGGAAAGCCTCCAAATTCTACTACAATGCGATTTCGCGAACATTGTATCGTCGATCGCATGACGGGATCCTGCTCCGATGCCTCTCATCAAAAGAAGCCCACGGAGTATTGAAAGAAGCCCACGATGGTACGTGTGGAGCTCATCAACCTGGCCCGAAGCTGGCAAACCGACTCCAAAGATTGGGTTACTACTGGCCCAAGATGGTTGCCGATGCTGTTGCCTATGCCAAAAGATGTCACGCCTGTCAAATACATGGCGATTTCATCCATCAAGCACCAGGATACCTCCACTCTACGACCTCTACCTGGCCGTTCGAAATGTGGGGGATGGACGTGGTTGGTCCTATCAGCCCACCATCATCAAAGGGACATCGGTTCATCCTAGCGATAACCGATTACTTCTCAAAGTGGGCCGAAGCTATCCCTTTGAAAGAGGTGAAATCTTCTAACGTGATCAAGTTCGTGAAACATCACGTTATTTACCGCTTCGGTGTGCCTCGGCGGATTGTCCATGACAATGGACCCCAGTTCATCAGCCAGGCTTTTCAGAGATTCTGCGCCAAGTTCAGAATCCAGAGTGTGTCATCAACGGCATACTATCCGCCCGCTAACGGCCTCGCAGAAGCTTTCAATAAGACTATTGGCAAGCTTCTCAAGAAATTCGTCTCGAAAAGTCAACGAGACTGGGACGATAAGTTGGGCGAATGCTTATGGGCCTATCGCACGACTGTGCGAACCCCAACTAAAGCCACGCCATTTTCCTTGGTGTACGGATGCGAAGCCGTCCTTCCACTGGAAATCCAAATTCCATCTCTTCGCGTCGCCTTGACAGCGGAAATGACAACAGAGGAGAAGCATCGACAGCGACTCCAAGAATTGGAAGCCTTGGACGACAAGCGTCTGCAGGCCCAACAACAAATCGAGCTTTACCAAGCTCGTATCACCAGAGCCTTCAACAAGAAAGTCAAATCCCGAACTTTCAAGAAAGGCGACCTCGTCTTAGCCGTCCGAAGACCCATGGTCATGACACACAAGACGAAAGGAAAATTCCAACCCAAATGGGAAGGACCATTTGTGGTAGAGTCAGTCTACTCAAATGGATCGTATCGCCTCATAACCTCAAATGGCGATACACTCATGATGCCAATCAATGGCAAATTCCTGAAGAAATACTATCCCTAGATGGCATTCTTCCACCGATCAAGTTAAAAATACACCTCTGATCAAACATCCGACGCCCTTGACGGCTAAGGATAGAAGAAAATGTTGGCTTTTAAGTCCAACATAAGTCTTCGACAACTCATCATGCTGAGGGGAATAGCATGGCTAGCCCAACTCAAACGGTAGTTGGTAAAGGCATGACAAACCCGTTGACAGCTGAGGATTTGCTAAAAATCCTAAGGGACACGTTCCCATTTGATCCGACGCCTCCGACGGCTAAGGATAGAGGAAAATGTTGGCCTTTAAGCCCAACATAAGTCTTCGACAACTCATCATGCTGAGGGGAATAGCATGGCTAGCCCAACTCAAACGGTAGTTGGTAAAGGCACCTCAAATCCGTTGACAGCTGAGGGTTTGCTAAAAATCCTAAGTGGATTTGATTCCACTCTTCCCTCCAAAAATCCCTTACCAATTCTCATCCATAGAATGGTAGGACCACAAAATGCAATCATTACCATGTTAACACTATACCTCTGGTAATGAATACTCTTTGTCGAGTATAAACCTGGCTTGTTAACTCTGCATAGAGTAACAAACTCTCAAATTTGCCAAGTTAACACTATACCTCTGGCACCTCAAATTCCACTTGTCAATTCTCATCAATAGAATGACAGGTCCTCAAATTGCTCCTATCGCAAGCAAATTCTTGTCAAGTTAATATCACACCTCTGACAAACTACTGTTTAAGTTAACATTACACCTCTAAGCAGTACATCGAGTGCCTGTCAAGTTAATATCACACCTCTGATAGTCACCTTTCTTCAGACTTCCATATCGAAGCTGAAATGGACGATGCCAAGTTAACACTACACTTCCAGCATCCGAGTCATTGCTAAGTTCAACAATACACCTATGGCTATGACCTTTCCTCGACTTCTTTAAGCCGAGACGACTAATGCCAAGTTCAACATTACACCTCTAGCATTTCTATCACTGTTAAGTTAAACATCACACCTATGACAGTGACACCCTCAGTTTTCCCAAATAAAACTGAGATGCTGATGAGTTAGGTTAATATCACACCTCTAACTCACATCCTTGTCAAGTTAATATTACACTTCTGACAAGACTACTTCTAAACCGTTAAGTTAATATCACACCTCTAACGGTAAAAATCTTACTAGATTCCCCACGAGTCTAGTTTCATTTGATATTCTCCCCAACCGAGTATCAAATTCATTCTGGAGGCAGTGTTGGTTAACATTACACCAATAAACAATGCTTCCATCAAAATCCCCAGCTGATCTTAAATCAAGTTAATCCCAAATCCTTGATAAAAGTTCACCTTCTCTGGGGGTACGCGCTCCACTCGTCACTTTCTTTTATAAAGTGGCGGGTCCACCAAAATTATTCTTTGGCTTCTAAAACAAAACGTTCAAGACAACAGAAAGAAGCAAAAAGAAAAGTGTCACTTTTATTCATATCCAAACACATGAAAGTGATACAAAACGCTCTCTTATACAATAAGATTGAGTGTTACAATTAAGGAGTACAAAGAAGTCCCTCTCTCTCTCTGAGGCCGTACTCACTCCTTGAAACCGCATCTGATCCCAGGTGCACAATTGGAGCCGGTTGCACTTTGATGCGTGACGCCAACTTCGAAAGCGCCCTAGCTGACCAAGCCAAGAGCAATGGTGTTCTTGAGGTCCAGTGGCAACAGAAGGTCCTGCAACCCTTCGTTCAGGCGCGTCTCTTTCCCTAGTAGACTATCCAACAAACATGGAGTCACTCTTGGGGTGAGAGCAGAAGTTTCGGAGTCATCACAAAGGATGCCACCCTCCACTTAGTCCGGCGGCAGCAAAAAGTCCGGCAACTCTTCCTTCAAGAATTGATCCTTCCCCCAGCAGAAGACTCAACGGACTTTAACTGTCCTCGATGTCACTTCTGGGGTTTCATCACCATCCCTTTCCCCAGCAGGCCATCCAACGGAGTGTCCTTGATGTGACTTCTGGAGTGGGAGAGGAAGAGGATCTCATCCGCCGCCGCAACCGCCGGACCACCCTCGCCGGTACTCAGCCTATCCGTCTCTTGCACCAGATCTGAAGAGACCTTGGCGAGGGTTGGGTCCTCGTCAGAGATGTAATATACTCTCTTATAGGTGACGAGGACCATAATATATTCTCTCATAGGTGAAGGTTGAACGAGTTCGCCGACCGAAGTATTCTTCCAAGGGCCCAGCAAGCCTGCAAGGAACAAAAAGAGAGAATTAGAACAATCTGCAGCTTAGTGTAAACAGAGAAAAACTAAGTCAGCAGAGGCAAACGCGGGAATGATCCACGCAGTCAGCCAAATGCCACGCAGGCCAAATGCGGGAATGATCCATGCAGTCTACCAAGACGCAGGAATGACACGCGCAGCAAGCCAAACTGTTGCGTCAGCAGAGACAAACGCGAATCAAAACGCGGTCCCATTCTGTGCCTAGGTCAAAGAGCACAAACGCCGAAAAGGCACAGACGCCGAAAATTGCCATCTCCATGAACAGGAGTTGCAAGGTGCGGGTCTGAAACCTTTTTTGGAATTCGTCCAAGGCATTGGCCATGAAACGCGCTAAGGCACAAGCCATAAAACGCGCCAACACCAAGGGCCAAAGATTCCTGCACGCGCGTCCGGAGAAGTTCAGGTCCATGGTACAAATTCCAGAAGGAATGCACCAATGCAGACTTCATGAGGGGGTCCAGATGACATGAAGCCAAGGTACAGGCCATGGTGAATCTAAAATGTCATGGTGAAACGAACGGCATACCCGTGGAGACCTCCGTCAAGAGTTGTACTCTCTGCACCAGGACGCAAACGCGGTCACCGGGCAAAGAGTTGTTTTCTCCTAAAGAGACCAAACAGGAGCTTAAAAGCCCTGGGTCATCTTCAGAGCCATCCTCATCCATGGAGACAATTCTCTGAGGAAGATGAAAGTTCTCAAAGCGCTCTCTCAAAAAACAAAATAGTCCAAAGGCAGGATTGAAGGGAGAAAGGGCGCCCTATTTATAGGCAGCTCCTGATAACAGCGGTTAATGGCCCCGTAATCTGAACCGCCGGCATTAATAACTGCACAACTGCCAAGATCCAATAAAGGCCGGACGCGTGTAACGCTGCTTCGAGAACCGCCGCTGGCGCTGATCTCCAACCGCCCGCACTGGTTTCTCATTTAAGAGAATCAATACTCAAGCCCAATCAGCAGCCGACGCGTGGACAACTGCTTCGGGAAACAAAGCGGAAAATCCGCATCTGACGTTTAAAGATCACACCAAATCCCTATGACAGGCTGTATGTAACGCCTGGGAGTTTACACCCAGACGCGGATTGAAGAACTATCCACCCATCCGCGTCCCAGAAAGATGCCTGCGCGAGTCAAAGTCGCGTCCCCTCAGAATTAAGGGAAAGGCACAAGGCTGCGTCTCCCGCGTCTGCCTGATCCGCTTCCTTCTTCGCAGAAGCAGATCCGCGTTATTCAGAGCCGCGTCTCCCTGAACGAATGCCGCGTCTCATGAAACAATGATGGCCACGTCTCCCTATGGATTGATGCTGCGTCTTGTCAAAAGGACTTAGTCCTGCCTAAGTTCTCATGAACTAAGAACCGCGTCTCACCCTGTGATTGACGATGCGTTCGGAGGCCGCGTTTTCACTCTATGCTGCGTCTCATCAAGAAGACCGCGTTCCGATTTGTGATTGACGCCGCGTCTCATCAAAAGGACTTAGTAGAATCTAAGTTCTTATGAAATGATGACCGCGTCTCACTTTATGATTGACGCTGCGTCTCAGTAAAAGGACTTAGTAAAATCTAAGTTCCGGTAGACTGACGACCGCGTCTCACCCTGTGATCGCCGCTGCGTCTCGTCAAAAAGACTTGGTGAAATCTAAGTCCCCATAGATTGATGCCACGTCTCATTCTACGGGATTAATGCCGCGTCTCGCCAAGACCGCGTCTCATTAAAAGAACTTAGTCCTACCTAAGTTCAGTAATCACGACTGGTGATCAAGAGTTGGACTCATCCACAACAAGACAAAGAAATTGGGACAAAAGCTTTAAAGAAAACTTCTATTATACCAAAAATGATAGAAGTGGATACAAACACTCTTAATAGAGTGTCCCTTTTCTTTACAAAAAAAAAAAGAAGAAAAGAAGGCTAAATGTCCTGGTTCACCAAGGAACGGATTTGTTCCCTAAGGCGGTGAATCTCATGCTGGCGCGTCCTCTCAGCCTCCATGATAGCCCGGTCCCGCAGCTCCGCCTCAGATAAGAAACTTCTGGCAGACAGTTGCATCCGCAAAGAGTCCACCCTGGAAGATTGCAGAGACAGACTCTCTTCAGCCCGCGCCGTAGCAGCCCGTTGCTCCTCAAGCTCCTTTTTGAGGGAGACAAGTTTCTCCTCATTTAGTGCAAGAACAGCTTCCGCCTTGGCAATAATGTCCCGAGTTCTGAGGATGACCTGCTCCGTGCTCTGCACACTGAGCTCAGATTCCCTCGAATCTCCGGCTAATTTTTGAAATTCAGCCTTGGAATATTCAAGGTCACGGATCTCGGCAGTGATCTGCGCCTCCGCCTCCTGTCGCTCCCGTTCCTGAGCAGCTAGGAGCCTAGTCAGGATGGCCTGGGCCTCGCCGGAAGAACCTGCATCTTCCAAAGATTCCAGCTCCCGCAGGTTATCTCCAAGTTGCTCTACCACCCGCAGGCATGCCCTGGCAAGTGAAGGGCCTCCCGCCAATTCGACGCTCACGGCCATATTTTCAAGAAGCCTCTGGGCGAACTGGAAGGTGCTGTGTCCACGGAAGATGAGATCAATACATGATCCCATCGAGGTGAAGAATTGTTGCACCATCTGACGTGCCAGATCCCCCATGTCTTCACCACCTAAGAAGCTTCCCGACCCTTTTTCTGTCACGGGACAAGGGATATAGGGCGGGTCTTCTCGCACAAGAGCCGTGCCAGCCGTCGATGTGGCAAGAGCAAGACTACCCACTGGCGCTTCCTGGAGCGCTGCCTCTGCAGGAGCTTCCACGACCAAGGAAGGAGCTGTAAGCACAACCTCTTCAGAAACTCCCACCGAGGATTGAGCTGTGTGGCCTTCTGGAAGGGTGCTGATCGTCAGACTCCCCACCTGAGCCCCCTCAGTCAGAGCTGCCTTACTAGGTTCGAGGTCCAGAGGCGTCAAGTCCTGTAAAATGGGAGTCTCCCCAGCTTCAGCAGTAGCCTTCTCCACCGGCGGAGTGAGAGCCTCCTCAGCCTCAATGATTGTTTTAACAGAGGCAAAGGGGAAGGCTCCCCAACTTCAACAGCTGCCCCCTCCGAGGTTATCTCAGCGGCCGAAGCCTCAATCCCCTTGGGCTGGGTCAACTCTGTTTCCATCGCCTCGACATGCGAAGTTGTACCTTCAGCAGGGATTATCGCCAGCGGTAACGCAGTCGATGATTCACCCTCATGTTGTTCCTCCTCCGAGACGTCAAAGAATCCGCCCTGATCAGGAAGAGCGGGTTCATCGCCATAGTCGACTTTATCTTCAAAGTCACTTTCTTCCGATGACGAAGAAGACGATAGCGCCACGCGAGGAAGCTCCGCAACAGGAGCCTTACCCCCAATCACTCCAGTGGTAGGACTAGGGTCGACTGCCCGAGGATTGGAAATAAAGACACTAGGAGACCCCGGTTGCTGTACCTCGTCTCTCCCTTCATGAGCAGAAGGAGACTCGCCCATTATGTCAACCTCTGGTGACTCGGTATCACCAGCAACAAGGGGTCGCTCAACAAGCTCCCCTTCCTCCACGGTCTCGCTGCGTGACCTAGGAGCACGGACCAAGCTTGGAAAATCTTCATCTTCCAGCGGTTCCTCAACTCTAACAGGGACACCTTCAGGAGGAACCTCAACTCCAGCAGAGATAGCTCTGGATTGAGAGACTTCAGCCGTTAAGTCCCTCCGAGCCTTTTTTGGGGCAGGCTCAACTACAGAAGCAGAGCGTCGACGACGCTTCCTCGCCAATTGCTTCGACCTCCTTGCCGGTCGCGGCTCCACTCTCATTGCTGGTGGCTCCGCCCTCGTCGCTTGCGGCTTTGCCCTTGCCGGTCGCGGTGCCGCCCTCACTACTGGGGGCTCCCTCCTCGATCGTTTCTCGACCTCCCTCTGAGCTTTCAGGTACTGGTCGAGGAGTTTAGTACGTTTACTGGATTCAGACCTCTCCTCGAGACTGGCATTGATACTCTCAAGACATGAAGACTCCGGAATAAGATCTGGCGTCTGGCCGGCTTGGGAGTACCAAGTACAGAAGCTGAAGCTCATACGGCACTTAGGCGCCTCGTCGGGTAGATGGAACGTTGCTCCCGTCCCTCCAGCCACACTGTAATACCAAGCCCGAGCGCCTTCGAACAGGTTCCCGTCAAAGGCAAGTTGAGCATTGGGATTCCCGACGTAAAGCTGATCATAGCCAAATTGTCGGGCAAAACGACTTGGCATATACGGTTCGATAGTGCAGGAAGTTCCTTGGCGAAACAGCACATATCCTGGTCGTATATTGATCAACCACCAGAAGGCTCCAGCAGGCAATTGCGAGAAGTCATCCCGCCCAGCGACATCCGTGAACAGCTCCCCGGGGGCTGCATCTTGAACCTCTGGAAAGCAGCGGTTGAGCTGGTAGTTGGCGGCACAGGAAAGACGCTTCCTAATGTAATACAGGTAGGTGTCATGCCACTCTGAACGTTCCAGCCGCTGCACAAATGGGATATGATCCACGCTCCCACGCGCTGCCGTCATTAGAGACGGGCAATGCATCACGTACCAAGCCATGAGGTACGTGTAAGGCAGCTCAATTCGCGGGTTGGGGTGCTTCACCGTCGGGTTCCCCTCTGAGTCGGTATACGGCTCCCCACGAGAATTAGCAGTCTTTGGGGGTCCGCAGAAGCTCTTGGTCAACACCCGCAGCCCGCTTTGAATACCAGCCACCACGGCGGGAAGAAGGGCTATGGGGTGGCCATGAGCCAAGAGTACCGCCGGGTACACCACATCTGCCACAATAACTTCATGTGGTAGCGTGGGCACCACACACCTCTTCAGCCACAACATCAGGAAGCCCGCCAACAGCGCCTGATCAGAAATAGGGGTCCGGGCTTGATGGTGAAAGCTCTCAAAGACCAAGTCAGGGTCGAAGCCGTCCTCGTTCGACTCCGTGGTGTAGAACTTGTCAGAAGCTGCGTCGATCCTGTCTTCAACTTCCCCACCAGAACTAGGAGCTAGTCGGATTACTGGGAGATCTTTATTGCTGACATTATTAAACAAATAATCAGCCCAGGATAGTTGCTTGACGCCTCCTGACCTCCAGGCAGTTGTCTGACCGCAGATGTAGAAATGGCACATCACCTCCCAGTAGGTCTCGTACACTTGAGGAGATTCTTTTTCCAAAAGGCGCAGCTCCCTGGTGGTTGGGACAAATTCCTCGTAAGGAATATCCCCTGACGACAACCCGGAGACCTCATACAATTCGTGTAGGGCAAGGCCCATCTCTCCAACCGGAGTAAAGAATGTCCCCGTCCGAGGATTGTAGCGCTCCAGAATCCCAAAGAAGTTATGGGAACTCATCGGGACGCCCCACTGCACGGCCCTGACTGCTGGGTACAGCCCCACACGCTTCAGTGGCCCCTCAAGATTGGTAAGGACAAAACCCACCATCCTACCCCACCAGTAATTCTCTGGAGAATGGACCCATCCATACGTACGGAAGTCGACAGGATAGTCACCCCCTGCTTCTATGAAGGAATTGAGGAAGGTGGTAGCAAGCTCCGGGATCTCTCCAATTGGGATTTCAGGCTTGGACGACGCAGGGAACAGTCCGACAACTGACCCGTCATGACTATCATGGCGGTCTACCTTTTGGAGGCCAAAGTCACCAAGGGCGATCTCAGGGATATACTGGGAAATGTCCCATTCCATCTTTCGGGGAACAGACATGTGTTGAAAGTAGGACATCGGGAACATCCTCTCCATGTCTGGAAGAAAGAATCTTCCGCCCTTTATCTCACGGAGCCATTTATAAGTCCCCTCAGACACACGACGGCCATCGTCATAGATATGATCCCCAAAGAAGAAGGCAGGCTTCTCCAACCTGACACCGTCATCCGTTTTGAGCGCGGCATCGGTCATAAGTGCCCGGAAGGTTCTCCTGTTAACATTAGAGAGCCTGCGATCCAGCAACTGGTCAGCAGTCACGGGGACACTCATTCTTTGCACAAAGGTCAAGCCCCGGTCGGCACCACCCACGCGGCGAAATGGTGCATCTTGGCAAGTGAACCTGAAACATGCGGCACTGCAAAAGAAAAAGGCACTTGGTCAGATACTTTGCCAAAAATAAGGGAAGACGCTAAGTGTTCATAATTCAAAACGCAGCCGAGACATTGGACGCAGGGGTTATCATCCGCGTCCAGACCTGCGAACTTGCACCAAAACGCAGAAGAGATACTGGACGCAGGAATTTTTCGAATCCGCGTCCAGACCTGCAAAGCTGCGTTCTACAAACCAAGACTTATGAAAATTCGAAGTACTTGGACTCAAACGCCAGATTCTACAAAATCGGCGGTTGAAGACACAGAACACAAGGATCAAATCCGCGTTCTGCAAACCAAGACTTGTGAAATTTCAAAGTGCTTGGACTCGGACGCCAGCGCCTGATGGCACAAAACGCGGCACAGAACGCATGGATCAAATCCGCGTTCTACAAATCGCGTTCAGAGACCTTCACAATTAGAAATATTCTAAGTGAAGGACCCAGAGTGCAGAGTTCACCAGCGTCGGATCATCAGGCCCGCGCCCCGGTTATCATCTCAAGGACAGCGTCCGAGAATCAAACACGATCTTGTGTTAAAGGTCCTTAGGGTTCTATGAACATGTTTTAATGGCGGAACCCACACCGAAGGTGCATTTTTACCTCGGAAAACACCCTCCTGCGCAGAGGAAGCATCTCTCTCAGCCTCGGCGACGGTCGCCCTTGAGGTCGATGCAGTCGGTTTCGTCTTGGGAGCCATTGAAAATCAAGAAATCCGAGCGAGGAGATGAATAGTTAACAAGAGAAGGAAGTTCTTTTTCTCAGAGAATGCGTTCGTTCGGAGAAGAAGATACATCTCTCCAACTGTTGCCTTTTATAGGCACGGAGATTCGCGAAGATACGCAGCGTTTGGCCCAATAAACGCTGCAGCGAATCGCTGCCTGACGCGTGGAGCCAAATCATTGTTTGAACAGGGAAGATCATGCGTCGCGACCCCGCCACAAGTCAGAAGTTGACACGTGGAGCAGTTCACTTAATGAACCGGGAGATCCGCGCGCCAAAAGGCGAAATCTCGCCTTTTCCCCAGGCCAGCTGGCGGCGTAATCATGACATGGCACAGGCGCACGCCCCAAAGTACGCGGCTCTTCGGTAGACATGCCCCGTCAGCGTCAGCATAAATGCACCCAGAAAATCGCGTCTGCCTTATGAAGATCGGTCGCGTTCTCATCGCCAAAAGGTCGCGTCTCGCTAAGAAGTCGCGTCTTTAAAGCAGTTTCTGCTTTTTCAAAAAGGAACCTGCGTCCAGTCTCCTGCTTCTACAAGTCAGTTCAACAGTACACTGACGCAAACAGACAACCAACCACTCCCGGCCAAAAGCGCACCCGTGACAGACTAAAAGCAATCGGGGAGGTCTAGACTGTGTATCTAGACACTCAAACACGATCAACTCTGACGGCTTCAAAGAGTTCAACAGTACACTCACGAAGACCAATTCCAGATAAGATCAAACCCGAAGCATCAACAGTCCAGTCATAAAACGCGAACACGGCTAAAGATCCAAAGTATTCCGAAATCCGTCCCATTCAACTGCGGAATATCAGAAACTTTGGAGGGGGTTCTGTAGGCTGTCTAAAAATGACTAACAGACCAGCCATTAAGGAAGCAGAGTCTCAAGCTCTAGACGCGAGAAATCGATGCTCGCGTCTCAGCATTAAGACGCGTTGGCTCTACACCCGCGTCACAACGTTCAGACGCGTCGGCCCGAAGCCCGCGTCTCAGCATCAAGACGCGTCGGCCCGAAGCCCGTGTCTCAGCATCCAGACGTGAAGGCCCGAAGCTCGCGTCTCAAACTTCAAGGCGCGTTGGGCTCGACGCCCGCGTCTCAAACTTCAAGGCGCGTTTGGCTCGACGCCCGCGTCTCAGTTGCAACTGCCCTGATTGCGGGGCCAGTCACCGCGCATGTAGCGGGTAGTGGCCCCTCATTCGGGAGCGTTTTCAGGAGGCACCTTCACCCCCTGAGATCCCTATAAATATCCTTGTTTTGCTATTGAAGAGAGGATCGGAGTTTTTTGGAGAGACACACAGGGATAGAGGCTTGAGAGGATCGAAGCTTGGCAGAAGATCAGAGTTTTGAAGAGAGAGAGCTTTGAGATAGGGCATCATCAAAATCGATCGAATCCAGGCAGAAGGATCATCAAGAGAGAAGCACGACTCTTCAGCGAGCTTACTGAGTACTAGCCGCTCTTCGCCTACCTCCTCTTTTAGAGTTTTGGTAGACGGAGCTGAGTTACTCTTTCTACCGACCGAAGAGAAGACCCCCGACGGTCTAGGACGGTCATCTGGTCAACGGAGAACAAGATTCACTCTCCATCGCCACACGAAGAACCCAGCTTTAAACAAAGGGAAGATTCAGACATCCTCCCTCCCTTGTAACTGGAAAAGAGGGAAGAGTAGTTCTTTTGGTTGTAATCGTTTCGCTTGAATCAAGGAAATCTTTTACAGCTAAAACCACTTTCTCCGACCACCAAACTTTTCCGGCCCCTACAATC
>JAVJIF010034622.1:0-102911 GCA_038442645.1 Agave tequilana
AATCGACGCTCGCGTCTCAGCATTAAGACGCGTTGGCTCTACACCCGCGTCACAACGTTCAGACGCGTCGGCCCGAAGCCCGCGTCTCAGCATCAAGGCACGTCGGCCCGACGCCCGCGCCTCAGCATCCAGACGTGAAGGCCCGAAGCCCGCGTCTCAAACTTCAAGGCGCGTTTGGCTCGACGCCCGCGTCTCAAACTTCAAGGCGCGTTCGGCCCAACGCCCGCGTCTCAGTTGCAACTGCCCTGATTGCGGGGCCAGTCACCGCGCATGTAGCGGGTAGTGGCCCCTCATTCGGGAGCGTTTTCAGGAGGCACCTTCACCCCCTGAGATCCCTATAAATAGCCTTGTTTGCTATGAAGAGAGGATCGGAGTTTTGGAGAGACACACAGGGATAGAGGCTTGAGAGGATCGAAGCTTGGCAGAAGATCGGAGTTTTGAAGAGAGAGAGCTTTGAGATAGGGCATCATCAAAATCGATCGAATCCAGGCAGGAGGATCATCAAGAGAGAAGCACGACTCTTCAGCGAGCTTACTGAGTACTAGCCGCTCTTCGCCTACCTCCTCTTTGAGAGTTTTGGTAGACGGAGCTGAGTTACTCTTTCTACCGACCGAAGAGAAGACCCCCGACGGTCCAGGACGGTCATCTGGTCAACGGAGAACAAGATTCACTCTCCATCGCCACACGAAGACCCAGCTTTAAACAAAGGGAAGATTCAGACATCCTCCCTCCCTTGTAACTGGAAAAGAGGGAAGAGTAGTTCTTTTGGTTGTAATCGTTTCGCTTGAATTAAGGAAATCTTTTTACAGCTAAAACCACTTTCTCCGACCACCAAACTTTTCCGGCCCCTACAAGAGATGGCGACTCCGCTGGGGACTACCTTCGTTACTGACGAGCGCACCGTGGTGCAAGATGACGTTCTCCGTAAGGGGAAAATGGTCGAATCCCTCGTCGTCGAGTTCGACCAGGCGAAGTATGAAGAGTTCCTCTCTTCTGGCTCCAAGAGCCCAAAGACCCGCGTCTGCCGCAGGGTCTCAAGTGGACAGCCCCCTGAAGCCCAATCTGAGGCTCTGTCGGGCGCTCCTGCTGCCCACTGTGCCAAGTTTGGTTCACGCGCCGACGCCTCCCAGAAGGCCCGCGTAACCTCAGACTCCTCTGCTACGATCAACCGCGCCGCGCAGAACACACGCGCCAACTCCTCTCTGAAGGCCCGCGTGGTCCCCGGCACATCTACTGGTGCGATCGACCGTGTCGCACAGAACGCCCGCGTCAGCGTCTCTCAGGAGACCCGCGTGGCAAACACCCCTGGTTCTACAAACCAGGAAGTTGTTGGCTTCTCTCTTCCTCCACGACGCAATCGGAATGCCGAGCGTCGACAGAGAAGACGCGCGCGTCAACACTCGGTCGGAACCGTTGGTTTTCTGACTGGGGTTGAACGCAGCGTACGATCCGATGCCTTGCCCGCACCTCGTCCAGTGCGAGAGGTCCGTGTTTGGCGACCCAAACGCGAGACTCCCCAAGTTGAGCCCTCTAAAGACCAACTTGTCAAACGCCAAAGCGAAGCTTCTGCGTCTCGTCAAACGCAGGAAGCACGCGCCCATAGGCGTGGGGCCCAGCAGCCCACTCTCTCCCAAGTCTCTCTGCTCCAACGCAGCAGACAGCAACGCGAAAGTCGCGTCTCATATCAACAGAGACGCCAGACGCGCGTGACGCAGCCGCGACGCAACAGCCGCGTTTCTGAAACCTGTGTCCAGGCTGAACAGCACATGACTGTCTCCCGTCGTCGACGTTGCGAGACCAGTTTCTTTAATCCCCCTCCCACAGATTTGAGGGAGTATTTGACAAGGAAGAGGAGTGCCAATCAGACCACTTCTCCATGCTGCTGTCAACAGCTCATCCAGATGCTCTCTGGATGCCATTGCGAGTCAGGCGTGCACCAGCCGTCTTTAATTAGACAGCTGACCCTGATTCCCCCATCAGCCAAGAGAAGACGCTCCCACAGGAGGAGAACCTTCTCAGATGTTGAATACCCGGAGCTTACTGCAAACATGACTAGCAGGAGTAAGGGGAAACAAATTGCAGTCAGCCCAGATGACTCCGAGTCTGACTCTGTACCGGAAGGAGTGTATCAACACACTCGCACCGGGACGGGGGCCATTCCCCCAATTGACTATAATGCCTTAGCCCGCGGCATTAGAACGGGTGATTCTCACTCTGCTGTAGTGGGGTCGCAAGCTTCAAACTCTTCCGTCGAGAAGGAGGCTTCCGCCTACATGGCAGACACTCCTGAGGAGACGACCAGGCGTTTAGAACAGACGCAGAAGCACCAGATGGATATAATCGCCTCTCAACAGAGATCCATTGACTCCCTCAAGCATATGCTCGAGAAATTGCTTGAAGAAAGAGCGAGATCTCCTCCTAGACGACCGAAGGGGAAAGGGAGAAAAGGAGAAAGCCCACCCTCCGAATCTTCTGACGAGACACGACGATCTACCTCGGATGTGTCCAAGCCCTCGTCGCAGGCAAGAAGCGACCAGACCCCGGGAAAGGCTCATGCTAAGAGAATGAGTCAACTAGAGCAGCGCCTCGAGGCCCTTACCAACCGTAAAGGCCTCCAAGAAGCTGGGGTAGTCCGGCCCTATCCGGCCGAGTGGGACTTAGTCCCGTACCCTCCTAAGTTCAAGGCTCCAACTCTCCAGGCATTCGACGGGAAGGGGTCACCCAACCAGCACATCTACTACTTCAAATCCCAGACCGGGAATGTGGTAGATAACGATGCCATCCTGGCGCGACTGTTCATCGGCACCCTGAAAGGATTGGCCTTTGAATGGTTCATGAAGCTCCCCGAAGGTTCCATCAAGAACTGGGGTGACTTGGAGAAGCTGTTTCTAACACGCTTCTTCGAAGATGATTCGGAGGTCACAATGCCTACCCTTTTAGCTACAAAACAGCGAAAGGGAGAGTCCGTCAAGTCTTTCGTAGAAAGATTTCGGAACATGGCACTCCGATGTCCAAGCGGCATGACCCAGGCCACCCTGGTGGAAACATGTCGCCATAATCTCCAAACCTCACTCCTTGCTCAAATAGGAGTTGCTGAAAGCCGCACCTGGAAACAATTAGTCCAGCAAGGTGAACAGGCTGAGGAGATTGTCGCCCGCGTCAGAGCGGAAGAAGGCAAGCCCAGGCCAGAGAGGTCGACAAGGCGTGCACCAGACACATCCCTCCAAACCAAGCGGAAGGATAATTTGGCGACGGAGACCAAATCTCCCACCAAACCTCAAACAGGCAGGGCAAGTGGCTCTTCAAGCCAGCCACGCCCCAACAAGCAGTATTCCTTCAAGGAGGAACACGTCGATTCGCTCTTCAAGCTACTCAACAAGAGCAATCGACTGAAGCTCCCTGAAATTAGGCGCCCGGAGGAGGTCGGCAAGACCGACAATCCCACCTACTGCTTATACCACAGGATGCTCGGACATCCTACCAAAAGCTGCTATGTCTTTAAGGACATTCTTCAAGCTCTGATTGACGCGGAGGTATTAAAACTCCGACCGGAGCAGAAGAAGATGACGGCCAACATGACGTCGATTCTCCAGTTTGGGACACGACCCCCGACACCCGTGGGGGTAATCTCTGTCCCGAAAGGAGAACTGAGGGTGGTCAACACAGACCCTCATCAGCAACAGGAGAAAGGCTTGGTACCCGTCTCTACACCTCGAGGGGAAATCATGTGGGTCCACCCTGACCTCGTCGACGAGCAACAATGGACGACTGTGACCAACAGGAAGTCCAAAGGCAAAGGGAAGGCTTCATCTTGCCATGTGATATGCGCCTCTTCTCGAGAAGCGGACACTGATGTTCCCTCGCTGACTGACTCAGAAGAGGAAACAATAGTCCTGGCCGCAGAGCCCAGCCAACCTACGGCAGGGACCCGTTCAGGACAGGCATACTTGAAGCAGTACGGCGAGACATCAGCGGCTTCTCCGCAACCAGCCGTGGAACCAGCCAAGCCCTCCTCTAAACAGCCTGGGGAGAAGCAGAAAGAAACTCGGTTTTCTCGAGTTCTTGCGAAAGGTGTAACAGAAGGATCCTCGACACCTTACCGCTTCGACGTCTTGGCTCAACTAGCCAACATCCCGGCACGCATTACCTTGTATGAGCTCCTGAGGCTATCAAAGTCAACCAGAGAGGCTCTACAAGAAGCTCTGGCAAATGCTGAGGTCTTTATGACCCGCGTGCCAAGGGAGGAAGATGAAGAGGATTGCCTCCACACCTCCCCAAATGCTCCCTGCATCACCTTCACAACAGATGACATGCAGGTTAAAGGGAAGCATGACCGACCCCTATACTTCACAGGGTATATTGGGTCATCCGAGGTGAACCGCATCCAGGTAGACCCAGGGTCCGCGCTGAGCATCATACCTCGCCGGGTTATGCAGTTTCTAGGCATTCCTACCCATCGTCTGAGCCCTACCCAGACGACTATTTACGGGTTCAATGCCAACAGCTCCCGCCCAATGGGGAAGATCAAGCTCAAATGCCAGATCGGGAGCCTTAAGTCAGAAGTGACGTGTTACGTCATTGACGCGGACACTTCCTACAACTTGTTGCTGGGACGACCATGGATTCACCGCAATTCCATCGTTCCCTCTACTCTCCACCAAGTCATGAAATACATTGATGAGAGTGGACAGGTCCGAACGTTGATTGCCGAAAGGCATCCGTTTAAAGGGGTTGAAAATTATTTCACGGACTCCCTCTTATATCAGGATCCGGAGGAGACTAATGAAACCCCACAACCAGAGGAGCCAGACTCTGGTAATGAAGCTGACGTTGAGCCTGAGAAAGAAGAGTGCCTGTGGGAGTTGGAGCCCATTGTAAAGAGCACTAATAAGCTCGATGTTGATACCACCGACGATGCGGGTGGTTGGTACATTAATGAAGATTTAGACTTTGCGTATTTCCCTGTGTATGTTTCCGATTCAATACCGTCGGATACCACTACCGACGTGGACGATGACCTCTGGTCGGCAATAGATGCCTTGACATCTTTGCATGTACCGGTGAAATCATCCTTCGGGACATACCAAGATAATGGTGACGCGCAAGAGTCTGTATTCATGGTTCCAGCCGGACGAAAAGGCCAAAGACCAATACTTTTTGGGCGAATCGCATCTGAACCTATGCCCCACGAAGAATCGGAAGGTGAGGATGAATCCCCTCAGTTCGATCATTATGAACCAAGAACGCTCAAGATGATGAAGCGCATGGGGTATGATCTAACCAACAGGCCTGGGTTGAACTTCGGAAAAGGAAGAAGAACACTGCTTCGATCCTTTGTACCGAAAGGGAAAACCCCTGATTACTATCATCGGACGCGCGGGGGTTGGGCTATGTATCAACTCCAGTGCCATCAGCCTCTGATTCGGAGAGACTGTCAAGTCATGACTGCTCATCAGACACGTCGTCATGGGAATCAGATGTCAGTGTCGGCAACATCTTCAAAGGGCTTTCAGTAAACATGGTTTCGACAAGCCATCTGGAGGATGAAGATGAAGAAATGATCCAATCTGATACAGATCCTTGGATCAAACATTTGAATGCTCTTTGGGATATCCGCTTTGAACAGCGTGAACCACCCACAGAAGACAAGGTTGTTCAAGTCAACCTAGGAGATGAAGACAATCCTAAACCCATCTTCATAAGTGACGGCCTGTCGCCTCCAGAGAAGAAGGATTTAATATCTCTTGTACAAGAGTATATAGATGTCTTCGCCTGGAATTATGAGGACATGCCTGGACTTGATCCTCAAGTGGCTATGCATCGCCTCAACATCAATCCGGACATGAAGCCCGTTAAACAACAGCAGCGACGGTTCCGTCCAGAGATAATGGAGGCAATCCAATCAGAAGTCAAAGCTTATTGACTCCGGCTTTATCAGGGAAGAACAGCATCCCGACTGGGTAGCCAACATCGTCCCCGTCGCCAAGAAGAACGGGAAGATCCGGATCTGCATCGACTTCCGTGATCTAAACGAGGCCTGCCCCAAAGACGAATTCCCATTGCCAATCACAGATGTCATGATTGACAATACTTGTGGATTCGAGCGAATGTCCTTTATGGACGGGTTCTCAGGATATAATCAAATCAAGATGTATCCCGATGACGAAAAGCACACCTCCTTCAGGACACCTCTAGGGGTATATTGCTACACCGTCATGCCCTTCGGTCTGAAAAATGCGGGGGCAACCTACCAAAGGGCCATGAATGCCATTTTCCATCGGCAGATACGCAAAACGGTGGAATGTTATGTCGACGACATTGCGGTGAAAAGCCGCACTAAAGGTGATCACATAGCAGACCTGAGGGTGGTCTTCGACATCATGCGGGCTCATCAATTGAAGATGAACCCCACCAAGTCCTTCCTGGGGGTAGCCAGTGGCAAATTCCTAGGGTTTGTCGTGACTTCCACAGGAATCCATTTGGATCCGGAGAAAGTCCGCGCTATCCAAGAGATGCAACCCCCCAGAAGCCTCAAGGAGCTCAGAGGATTACAAGGACGATTGGCATATATCCGCAGATTCATTTCAAATCTCTCCGGGAGATGCCAACCCTTCGCTAAGCTGATGAAGAAGGGCGTTTCGTTCATTTGGGACGACGCTTGCCAGCAAGCATTTGAGGAGATCAAGCACTACCTCACCCAACCACCAGTCCTGGCAGCTCCGGTATCCGGAAAGCCTTTCCTGGTGTACGTCCGATCAATGGATCATTCTTTGGGAGCTCTACTAGCTCAGAATGATGACCAGGGGCGAGAACAAGCAATCTACTACCTAAGTAGAACGATGATCGGAGCCGAACATCGGTACAACCCGATCGAGAAGGAATGTTTGGCACTGGTGTTCGCCATTCAGAAAATGCGACACTATCTGGTGGGCCAAACCATAAATGTCATATCCAAAGTCAACCCCCTGAGGTTACTTATGACAAAGCCTTCTTCACTAAATGGCCGGCTGGCAAAATGGGCCATATTGCTATCACAATATGAGATGCATTTTCTGCCACAAAAGGCTATTAAGGGACAAGCGGTGGCGGACTTCTTAGCTGAACACCCAAATCCCAGGGCAGCCAAACTCTACGAGGATCTCCCAGACGAGGTCGCCGAAGCCTGCCTGACCCAGACATTGTTCGAAGGACAAGTATGGCAACTTTTCTTCGATGGCGCATCGAGAACAAGCTCTAAGGGACGTACAGTTGCGGGGGTAGGAGTAGTACTCGTCTCCCCACAAAATTACGTGATTCCCCGAGCTATCTCGTTAACCGAGCCCTGTTCCAACAATGTGGCGGAATACAACGCTCTTTTGATTGGGATGCAATTCGCCGATGAGATTGGCGTTAAAAATCTCGAGGCATACGGTGATTCTAAACTCATCGTCAGCCAAGTTCGCGGAGAGTATGAGGTCAGGCATGAAGATCTAGTACCCTACTACAACGCGACAATCCACATGGCCGAGAGGTTTTCAAACTTCTACATCGACCATGTACCGCGCAAGCAAAATGCGCATGCAGATGCACTTGCATCCCTTGCTGCCTCCTTAGCTCTTCCAGCTGGAGCAATGGAGAAGGTATTCGTCTATAGCCACGACCTATACTGCCCAAAAAGTCCCCTCGGAGACTACCAGAGGTCAACGGGAGATCGTCGCGGTAAGGAAACACTTGAAGTGTCAACCGATCCAGAACTTAAAGACTGGCGATTCCCCTACATTGATTTTGTCTTGTACGGCATCTTGCCCGAAGACACCAGGGAGGCGGCTGCCATCCGAAGGAAAGCCTCCAAATTCTACTACAATGCGATTTCGCGAACATTGTATCGTCGATCGCATGACGGGATCCTGCTCCGATGCCTCTCATCAAAAGAAGCCCAAGGAGTATTGAAAGAAGCCCACGATGGTACTTGTGGAGCTCATCAACCTGGCCCGAAGCTGGCAAACCGACTCCAAAGATTGGGTTACTATTGGCCCAAGATGGTTGCCGATGCTGTTGCCTATGCCAAAAGATGTCACGCCTGTCAAATACATGGCGATTTCATCCATCAAGCACCAGGATACCTCCACTCTACGACCTCTACCTGGCCGTTCGAAATGTGGGGGATGGACGTGGTTGGTCCTATCAGCCCACCATCATCAAAGGGACATCGGTTCATCCTAGCGATAACCGATTACTTCTCAAAGTGGGCCGAAGCTATCCCTTTGAAAGAGGTGAAATCTTCTAACGTGATCAAGTTCGTGAAACATCACGTTATTTACCGCTTCGGTGTGCCTCGGCGGATTGTCCATGACAATGGACCCCAGTTCATCAGCCAGGCTTTTCAGAGATTCTGCGCCAAGTTCAGAATCCAGAGTGTGTCATCAACGGCATACTATCCGCCCGCTAACGGCCTCGCAGAAGCTTTCAATAAGACTATTGGCAAGCTTCTCAAGAAATTCGTCTCGAAAAGTCAACGAGACTGGGACGATAAGTTGGGCGAATGCTTATGGGCCTATCGCACGACTGTGCGAACCCCAACTAAAGCCACGCCATTTTCCTTGGTGTACGGATGCGAAGCCGTCCTTCCACTGGAAATCCAAATTCCATCTCTACGCGTCGCCTTGACAGCGGAAATGACAACAGAGGAGAAGCATCGACAGCGACTCCAAGAATTGGAAGCCTTGGACGACAAGCGTCTGCAGGCCCAACAACAAATCGAGCTTTACCAAGCTCGTATCACCAGAGCCTTCAACAAGAAAGTCAAATCCCGAACTTTCAAGAAAGGCGACCTCGTCTTAGCCGTCCGAAGACCCATGGTCATGACACACAAGACGAAAGGAAAATTCCAACCCAAATGGGAAGGACCGTTTGTAGTAGAGTCAGTCTACTCAAATGGATCGTATCGCCTCATAACCTCAAATGGCGATACACTCATGATGCCAATCAATGGCAAATTCCTGAAGAAATACTATCCCTAGATGGCATTCTTCCACCGATCAAGTTAAAAATACACCTCTGATCAAACATCCGACGCCCTTGACGGCTAAGGATAGAAGAAAATGTTGGCTTTAAGTCCAACATAAGTCTTCGACAACTCATCATGCTGAGGGGAATAGCATGGCTAGCCCAACTCAAACGGTAGTTGGTAAAGGCATGACAAACCCGTTGACAGCTGAGGATTTGCTAAAAATCCTAAGGGACACGTTCCCATTTGATCCGACGCCTCCGACGGCTAAGGATAGAGGAAAATGTTGGCCTTTAAGCCCAATATAAGTCCTCGACAACTCATCATGCTGAGGGGAATAGCATGGCTAGCCCAACTCAAACGGTAGTTGGTAAAGGCACCTCAAATCCGTTGACAGCTGAGGGTTTGCTAAAAATCCTAAGTGGATTTGATTCCACTCTTCCCTCCAAAAATCCCTTACCAATTCTCATCCATAGAATGGTAGGACCACAAAATGCAATCATTACCATGTTAACACTATACCTCTGGTAATGAATACTCTTTGTCGAGTACAAACCTGGCTTGTTAACTCTGCATAGAGTAACAAACTCTCAAATTTGCCAAGTTAACACTATACCTCTGGCACCTCAAATTCCACTTGTCAATTCTCATCAATAGAATGACAGGTCCTCAAATTGCTCCTATCGCAAGCAAATCTTGTCAAGTTAATATCACACCTCTGACAAACTACTGTTTAAGTTAACATTACACCTCTAAGCAGTACATCGAGTGCCTGTCAAGTTAATATCACACCTCTGATAGTCACCTTTCTTCAGACTTCCATATCGAAGCTGAAATGGACGATGCCAAGTTAACACTACACTTCCAGCATCCGAGTCATTGCTAAGTTCAACAATACACCTATGGCTATGACCTTTCCTCGACTTCTTTAAGCCGAGACGACTAATGCCAAGTTCAACATTACACCTCTAGCATTTCTATCACTGTTAAGTTAAACATCACACCTATGACAGTGACACCCTCAGTTTTCCCAAATAAAACTGAGATGCTGACGAGTTAGGTTAATATCACACCTCTAACTCACATCCTTGTCAAGTTAATATTACACTTCTGACAAGACTACTTCTAAACCGTTAAGTTAATATCACACCTCTAACGGTAAAAATCTTACTAGATTCCCCACGAGTCTAGTTTCATTTGATATTCTCCCCAACCGAGTATCAAATTCATTCTGGAGGCAGTGTTGGTTAACATTACACCAATAAACAATGCTTCCATCAAAATCCCCAGCTGATCTTAAATCAAGTTAATCCCAAATCCTTGATAAAAGTTCACCTTCTCTGGGGGTACGCGCTCCACTCGTCACTTTCTTTTATAAAGTGGCGGGTCCACCAAAATTATTCTTTGGCTTCTAAAACAAAACGTTCAAGACAACAGAAAGAAGCAAAAAGAAAAGTGTCACTTTTATTCATATCCAAACACATGAAAGTGATACAAAACGCTCTCTTATACAATAAGATTGAGTGTTACAATTAAGGAGTACAAAGAAGTCCCTCTCTCTCTCTGAGGCCGTACTCACTCCTTGAAACCGCATCTGATCCCAGGTGCACAATTGGAGCCGGTTGCACTTTGATGCGTGACGCCAACTTCGAAAGCGCCCTAGCTGACCAAGCCAAGAGCAATGGTGTTCTTGAGGTCCAGTGGCAACAGAAGGTCCTGCAACCCTTCGTTCAGGCGCGTCTCTTTCCCTAGTAGACTATCCAACAAACATGGAGTCACTCTTGGGGTGAGAGCAGAAGTTTCGGAGTCATCACAAAGGATGCCACCCTCCACTTAGTCCGGCGGCAGCAAAAAGTCCGGCAACTCTTCCTTCAAGAATTGATCCTTCCCCCAGCAGAAGACTCAACGGACTTTAACTGTCCTCGATGTCACTTCTGGGGTTTCATCACCATCCCTTTCCCCAGCAGGCCATCCAACGGAGTGTCCTTGATGTGACTTCTGGAGTGGGAGAGGAAGAGGATCTCATCCGCCGCCGCAACCGCCGGACCACCCTCGCCGGTACTCAGCCTATCCGTCTCTTGCACCAGATCTGAAGAGACCTTGGCGAGGGTTGGGTCCTCGTCAGAGATGTAATATACTCTCTTATAGGTGACGAGGACCATAATATATTCTCTCATAGGTGAAGGTTGAACGAGTTCGCCGACCGAAGTATTCTTCCAAGGGCCCAGCAAGCCTGCAAGGAACAAAAAGAGAGAATTAGAACAATCTGCAGCTTAGTGTAAACAGAGAAAAACTAAGTCAGCAGAGGCAAACGCGGGAGTGATCCACGCAGTTAGCCAAATGCGGGAATGATCCATGCAGTCTACCAAGACGCAGGAATGACACGCGCAGCAAGCCAAACTGTTGCGTCAGCAGAGACAAACGCGAATCAAAACGCGGTCCCATTCTGTGCCTAGGTCAAAGAGCACAAACGCCGAAAAGGCACAGACGCCGAAAATTGCCATCTCCATGAACAGGAGTTGCAAGGTGCGGGTCTGAAACCTTTTTTGGAATTCGTCCAAGGCATTGGCCATGAAACGCGCTAAGGCATAAGCCATAAAACGCGCCAACACCAAGGGCCAAAGATTCCTGCACGCGCGTCCGGAGAAGTTCAGGTCCATGGTACAAATTCCAGAAGGAATGCACCAATGCAGACTTCATGAGGGGGTCCAGATGACATGAAGCCAAGGTACAGGCCATGGTGAATCTAAAATGTCATGGTGAAACGAACGGCATACCCGTGGAGACCTCCGTCAAGAGTTGTACTCTCTGCACCAGGACGCAAACGCGGTCACCGGGCAAAGAGTTGTTTTCTCCTAAAGAGACCAAACAGGAGCTTAAAAGCCCTGGGTCATCTTCAGAGCCATCCTCATCCATGGAGACAATTCTCTGAGGAAGATGAAAGTTCTCAAAGCGCTCTCTCAAAAAACAAAAAGTCCAAAGGCAGGATTGAAGGGAGAAAGGGCGCCCTATTTATAGGCAGCTCCTGATAACAGCGGTTAATGGCCCCGTAATCTGAACCGCCGGCATTAATAACTGCACAACTGCCAAGATCCAATAAAGGCCGGACGCGTGTAACGCTGCTTCGAGAACCGCCGCTGGCGCTGATCTCCAACCGCCCGCACTGGTTTCTCATTTAAGAGAATCAATACTCAAGCCCAATCAGCAGCCGACGCGTGGACAACTGCTTCGGGAAACAAAGCGGAAAATCCGCATCTGGCGTTTAAAGATCACACCAAATCCCTATGACAGGCTGTATGTAACGCCTGGGAGTTTACACCCAGACGCGGATTGAAGAACTATCCACCCATCCGCGTCCCAGAAAGATGCCTGCGCGAGTCAAAGTCGCGTCCCTCAGAATTAAGGGAAAGGCACAAGGCTGCGTCTCCCGCGTCTGCCTGATCCGCTTCCTTCTTCGCAGAAGCAGATCCGCGTTATTCAGAGCCGCGTCTCCCTGAACGAATGCCGCGTCTCATGAAACAATGATGGCCACGTCTCCCTATGGATTGATGCTGCGTCTTGTCAAAAGGACTTAGTCCTGCCTAAGTTCTCATGAACTAAGAACCGCGTCTCACCCTGTGATGGACGATGCGATCGGAGGCCGCGTTTTCACTCTATGCTGCGTCTCATCAAGAAGATCGCGTCCCGATTTGTGATTGACGCCGCGTCTCATCAAAAGGACTTAGTAGAATCTAAGTTCTTATGAAATGATGACCGCGTCTCACTTTATGATTGACGCTGCGTCTCAGTAAAAGGACTTAGTAAAATCTAAGTTCCGGTAGGCTGACGACCGCGTCTCACCCTGTGATCGCCGCTGCGTCTCGTCAAAAAGACTTGGTGAAATCTAAGTCCCCATAGATTGATGCCACGTCTCATTCTACGGGATTAATGCCGCGTCTCGCCAAGACCGCGTCTCATTAAAAGAACTTAGTCCTACCTAAGTTCAGTAATCACGACTGGTGATCAAGAGTTGGACTCATCCACAACAAGACAAAGAAATTGGGACAAAAGCTTTAAAGAAAACTTCTATTATACCAAAAAATGATAGAAGTGGATACAAACACTCTTAATAGAGTGTCCCTTTTCTTTACAAAAAAAAAAAGAAGGCTAAATGTCCTGGTTCACCAAGGAACGGATTTGTTCCCTAAGGCGGTGAATCTCATGCTGGCGCGTCCTCTCAGCCTCCATGATAGCCCGGTCCCGCAGCTCCGCCTCAGATAAGAAACTTCTGGCAGACAGTTGCATCCGCAGAGAGTCCACCCTGGAAGATTGCAGAGACAGACTCTCTTCAGCTCGCGCCGTAGCGGCCCGTTGCTCCTCAAGCTCCTTTTTGAGGGAGACAAGTTTCTCCTCATTTAGTGCAAGAACAGCTTCCGCCTTGGCAATAATGTCCCGAGTTCTGAGGATGACCTGCTCCGTGCTCTGCACACTGAGCTCAGATTCCCTCGAATCTCCGGCTAATTTTTGAAATTCAGCCTTGGAATATTCAAGGTCACGGATCTCGGCAGTGATCTGCGCCTCCGCCTCCTGTCGCTCCCGTTCCTGAGCAGCTAGGAGCCTAGTCAGGATGGCCTGGGCCTCGCCGGAAGAACCTGCATCTTCCAAAGATTCCAGCTCCCGCAGGTTATCTCCAAGTTGCTCTACCACCCGCAGGCATGCCCTGGCAAGTGAAGGGCCTCCCGCCAATTCGACGCTCACGGCCATATTTTCAAGAAGCCTCTGGGCGAACTGGAAGGTGCTGTGTCCACGGAAGATGAGATCAATACATGATCCCATCGAGGTGAAGAATTGTTGCACCATCTGACGTGCCAGATCCCCCATGTCTTCACCACCTAAGAAGCTTCCCGACCCTTTTTCTGTCACGGGACAAGGGATATAGGGCGGGTCTTCTCGCACAAGAGCCGTGCCAGCCGTCGATGTGACAAGAGCAAGACTACCCACTGGCGCTTCCTGGAGCGCTGCCTCTGCAGGAGCTTCCACGACCAAGGAAGGAGCTGTAAGCACAACCTCTTCAGAAACTCCCACCGAGGATTGAGCTGTGTGGCCTTCTGGAAGGGTGCTGATCGTCAGACTCCCCACCTGAGCCCCCTCAGTCAGAGCTGCCTTACTAGGTTCGAGGTCCAGAGGCGTCAAGTCCTGTAAAATGGGAGTCTCCCCAGCTTCAGCAGTAGCCTTCTCCACCGGCGGAGTGAGAGCCTCCTCAGCCTCAATGGTTGTTTCCCCTCCTGGCAAAGAGGAAGGCTCCCCAACTTCAACAGCTGCCCCCTCCGAGGTTATCTCAGCGGCCGAAGCCTCAATCCCCTTGGGCTGGGTCAACTCTGTTTCCATCGCCTCGACATGCGAAGTTGTACCTTCAGCAGGGATTATCGCCAGCGGTAACGCAGTCGATGATTCACCCTCATGTTGTTCCTCCTCCGAGACGTCAAAGAATCCGCCCTGATCAGGAAGAGCGGGTTCATCGCCATAGTCGACTTTATCTTCAAAGTCACTTTCTTCCGATGACGAAGAAGACGATAGCGCCACGCGAGGAAGCTCCGCAACAGGAGCCTTACCCCCAATCACTCCAGTGGTAGGACTAGGGTCGACTGCCCGAGGATTGGAAATAAAGACACTAGGAGACCCCGGTTGCTGTACCTCGTCTCTCCCTTCATGAGCAGAAGGAGACTCGCCCATTATGTCAACCTCCGGTGACTCGGTATCACCAGCAACAAGGGGTCGCTCAACAAGCTCCCCTTCCTCCACGGTCTCGCTGCGTGACCTAGGAGCACGGACCAAGCTTGGAAAATCTTCATCTTCCAGCGGTTCCTCAACTCTAACAGGGACACTTTCAGGAGGAACCTCAACTCCAGCAGAGATAGCTCTGGATTGAGAGACTTCAGCCGTTAAGTCCCTCCGAGCCTTTTTTGGGGCAGGCTCAACTACAGAAGCAGAGCGTCGACGACGCTTCCTCGCCAATTGCTTCGACCTCCTTGCCGGTCGCGGCTCCACTCTCATTGCTGGTGGCTCCGCCCTCGTCGCTTGCGGCTTTGCCCTTGCCGGTCGCGGTGCCGCCCTCACTACTGGGGGCTCCCTCCTCGATCGTTTCTCGACCTCCCTCTGAGCTTTCAGGTACTGGTCGAGGAGTTTAGTACGTTTACTGGATTCAGACCTCTCCTCGAGACTGGCATTGATACTCTCAAGACATGAAGACTCCGGAATAAGATCTGGCGTCTGGCCGGCCTGGGAGTACCAAATACAGAAGCTGAAGCTCATACGGCACTTAGGCGCCTCGTCGGGAAGATGGAACGTTGCTCCCGTCCCTCCAGCCACACTGTAATACCAAGCCCGAGCGCCTTCGAACAGATTCCCGTCAAAGGCAAGTTGAGCATTGGGATTCCCGACGTAAAGCTGATCATAGCCAAATTGTCGGGCAAAACGACTTGGCATATACGGCTCGATAGTGCAGGAAGTTCCTTGGCGAAACAGCACATATCCTGGTCGTATATTGATCAACCACCAGAAGGCTCCAGCAGGCAATTGCGAGAAGTCATCCCGCCCAGCGACATCCGTGAACAGCTCCCCGGGGGCTGCACCTTGAACCTCTGGAAAGCAGCGGTTGAGCTGGTAGTTGGCAGCACAGGAAAGACGCTTCCTAATGTAATACAGGTAGGTGTCATGCCACTCTGAACGTTCCAGCCGCTGCACAAATGGGATATGATCCACGCTCCCACGCGCTGACGTCATTAGAGACGGGCAATGCATCACGTACCAAGCCATGAGGTACGTGTAAGGCAGCTCAATTCGCGGGTTGGGGTGCTTCACCGTCGGGTTCCCCTCTGAGTCGGTATACGGCTCCCCACGAGAATTAGTAGTCTTTGGGGGTCCGCAGAAGCTCTTGGTCAACACCCGCAGCCCGCTTTGAATACCAGCCACCACGGCGGGAAGAAGGGCTATGGGGTGGCCATGAGCCAAGAGTACCGCCGGGTACACCACATCTGCCACAATAACTTCATGTGGTAGCGTGGGCACCACACACCTCTTCAGCCACAACATCAGGAAGCCCGCCAACAGCGCCTGATCAGAAATAGGGGTCCGGGCTTGATGGTGAAAGCTCTCAAAGACCAAGTCAGGGTCGAAGCCGTCCTCGTTCGACTCCGTGGTGTAGAACTTGTCAGAAGCTGCGTCGATCCTGTCTTCAACTTCCCCACCAGAACTAGGAGCTAGTCGGATTACTGGGAGATCTTTATTGCTGACATTATTAAACAAATAATCAGCCCAGGACAGTTGCTTGACGCCTCCTGACCTCCAGGCAGTTGTCTGACCGCAGATGTAGAAATGGCACATCACCTCCCAGTAGGTCTCATACACTTGAGGAGATTCTTTTTCCAAAAGGCGCAGCTCCCTGGTGGTTGGGACAAATTCCTCGTAAGGAATATCCCCTGACGACAACCCGGAGACCTCATACAATTCGTGTAGGGCAAGGCCCATCTCTCCAACCGGAGTAAAGAATGTCCCCGTCCGAGGATTGTAGCGCTCCAGAATCCCAAAGAAGTTATGAGAACTCATCGGGACGCCCCACTGCACGGCCCTGACTGCTGGGTACAGCCCCACACGCTTCAGCGGCCCCTCAAGATTGGTAAGGACAAAACCCACCATCCTGCCCCACCAGTAGTTCTCTGGAGAATGGACCCACCCATACGCACGGAAGTCGACAGGATAGTCACCCCCTGCTTCTATGAAGGAATTGAGGAAGGTGGTAGCAAGCTCCGGGGTCTCCCCAATTGGAATTTCAGGTTTGGACGACGCAGGGAACAGTCCGACAACTGACCCGTCATGACTATCATGGCGGCCTACCTTTTGGGGCCAAAGTCACCAAGGGCGATCTCAGGGATATACTGGGAAATGTCCCATTCCATCTTCCGGGGAACAGACATATGTTGAAAGTAGGACATCGGGAACATCCTCTCCATGTCTGGAAGAAAGAATCTTCCGCCCTTTATCTCACGGAGCCATTTATAAGTCCCCTCAGACACACGACGGCCATCGTCATAGATATGATCCCCAAAGAAGAAGGCAGGCTTCTCCAACCTGACACCGTCATCCGTTTTGAGCGCGGCATCGGTCATAAGTGCCCGGAAGGTTCTCCTGTTAACATTAGAGAGCCTGCGATCCAGCAACTGGTCAGCAGTCACGGGGACACTCATTCTTTGCACAAAGGTCAAGCCCCGGTCGGCACCACCCACGCGGCCAAAATGGTGCATCTTGGCAAGTGAACCTGAAACATGCGGCACTGCAAAAGAAAAAGGCACTTGGTCAGATACTTTGCCAAAAATAAGGGGAGACGCTAAGTGTTCATAATTCAAAACGCAGCCGAGACATTGGACGCAGGGGTTATCATCCGCGTCCAGACCTGCGAACTTGCACCAAAACGCAGAAGAGATACTGGACGCAGGAATTTTTCGAATCCGCGTCCAGACCTGCAAAGCTGCGTTCTACAAACCAAGACTTATGAAAAATTCGAAGTACTTGGACTCAAACGCCAGATTCTACAAAATCGGCGGTTGAAGACACAGAACACAAGGATCAAATCCGCGTTCTGCAAACCAAGACTTGTGAAATTTCAAAGTGCTTGGACTCGGACGCCAGCGCCTGATGGCACAAAACGCGACACAGAACGCATGGATCAAATCCGCGTTCTACAAATCGCGTTCAGAGACCTTCACAATTAGAAATATTCTAAGTGAAGGACCCAGAGTGCAGAGTTCACCAGCGTCGGATCATCAGGCCCGCGCCCCGGTTATCATCTCAAGGACAGCGTCCGAGAATCAAACACGATCTTGTGTTAAAGGTCCTTAGGGTTCTATGAACATGTTTTAATGGCGGAACCCACACCGAAGGTGCATTTTTACCTCGGAAAACACCCTCCTGCGCAGAGGAAGCATCTCTCTCAGCCTCGGCGACGGTCGCCCTTGAGGTCGATGCAGTCGGTTTCGTCTTGGGAGCCATTGAAAATCAAGAAATCCGAGCGAGGAGATGAATAGTTAACAAGAGAAGGAAGTTCTTTTTCTCAGAGAATGCGTTCGTTCGGAGAAGAAGATACATCTCTCCAACTGTTGCCTTTTATAGGCACGGAGATTCGCGAAGATACGCAGCGTTTGGCCCAATAAACGCTGCAGCGAATCGCTGCCTGACGCGTGGAGCCAAATCATTGTTTGAACAGGGAAGATCATGCGTCGCGACCCCGCCACAAGTCAGAAGTTGACACGTGGAGCAGTTCATTTAATGAACCGGGGGATCCGCGCGCCAAAAGGTGAAATCTCGCCTTTTCCCCAGGCCAGCTGGCGGCGTAATCATGACATGGCACAGGCGCACGCCCCAAAGTACGCGGCTCTTCGGTAGACATGCCCCGTCAGCGTCAGCATAAATGCACCCAGAAAATCGCGTCTGCCTTATGAAGATCGGTCGCGTTCTCATCGCCAAAAGGTCGCGTCTCGCTAAGAAGTCGCGTCTTTAAAGCAGTCTCTGCTTTTTTCAAAAGGGAACCTGCGTCCAGTCTCCTGCTTCTGCAAAGTCAGTTCAACAGTACACTGACGCAAACAGACAACCAACCACTCCCGGCCAAAAGCGCACCCGTGACAGACTAAAAGCAATCGGGGAGGTCTAGACTGTGTATCTAGACACTCAAACACGATCAACTCTGACGGCTTCAAAGAGTTCAACAGTACACTCACGAAGACCAATTCCAGATAAGATCAAACCCGAAGCATCAACTGTCCAGTCATAAAACGCGAACACGGCTAAAGATCCAAAGTATTCCGAAATCCGTCCCATTCAACTGCGGAATATCAGAAACTTTGGAGGGGGTTCTGTAGGCTGTCTAAAAATGACTAACAGCCATTAAGGAAGCAGAGTCTCAAGCTCTGGACGCGAGAAATCGACGCTCGCGTCTCAGCATTAAGACGCGTTGGCTCTACACCCGCGTCACAACGTTCAGACGCGTCGGCCCGAAGCCCGCGTCTCAGCATCAAGGCACGTCGGCCCGACGCCCGCGCCTCAGCATCCAGACGTGAAGGCCCGAAGCCCGCGTCTCAAACTTCAAGGCGCGTTTGGCTCGACGCCCGCGTCTCAAACTTCAAGGCGCGTTCGGCCCAACGCCCGCGTCTCAGTTGCAACTGCCCTGATTGCGGGGCCAGTCACCGCGCATGTAGCGGGTAGTGGCCCCTCATTCGGGAGCGTTTTTAGGAGGCACCTTCACCCCCTGAGATCCCTATAAATAGCCTTGTTTGCTATGAAGAGAGGATCGGAGTTTTGGAGAGACACACAGGGATAGAGGCTTGAGAGGATCGAAGCTTGGCAGAAGATCAGAGTTTTGAAGAGAGAGAACTTTGAGATAGGGCATCATCAAAATCGATCGAATCCAGGCAGAAGGATCATCAAGAGAGAAGCACGACTCTTCAGCGAGCTTACTGAGTACTAGCCGCTCTTCGCCTACCTCCTCTTTGAGAGTTTTGGTAGACGGAGCTGAGTTACTCTTTCTACCGACCGAAGAGAAGACCCCCGACGGTCCAGGACGGTCATCTGGTCAACGGAGAACAAGATTCACTCTCCATCGCCACACGAAGAACCCAGCTTTAAACAAAGGGAAGATTCAGACATCCTCCCTCCCTTGTAACTGGAAAAGAGGGAAGAGTAGTTCTTTTGGTTGTAATCGTTTCGCTTGAATTAAGGAAATCTTTTTACAGCTAAAACCACTTTCTTCGACCACCAAACTTTTCCGGCCCCTACATCCATCTGGGCGCCTGCTTCTGGAAGCTGCATCCTGGCTCTTCATTCTGGATTTTCGACATAACTTAGAAATCAAGTTACCCTAATCCAAATCCCTTCAAAAAATGAATCTCATCCTTGCATATGTATTTATCCTCATCCACCAAGCATTTAGGATTGGATATAATTCTATCTGTTCCCTCTTTGTAGTATTTGCAATATTTACATCTTGTATTTGCACTTTGACTTCTTGTAATTGCATTTTGCTCTTGGGCTTGGACTTGGGCTTGGATCTGGGCTTTTGGGCTTCATTAAGCTTTATTTCTTTATTTAATTCAACACTCAAGGCCTGCACATATTAAATAACAAAATATAATAAATGTGCATTATATATGAATAAATGTGAAAATGTGATAGTAAATATGATGACAATTATGCATTTTTCACTACCAATCACACCCCCACACTTATCTTTTTGCTCGTCCTCGAGTAAAAATCAAAAAGAAAAAAGAAAATCTAACTAACTCACTTTCGTAGGATCACGGTTGCACTTAGCATGTGCAACAAGCCGTTAAAACCCTAGGTTACCCTAGAGGACGAGTGTTGTCTCGTGAGGGTTTTCAGCGGATTACACCCACAAAATCTATAAAAAGGAAAATATTTGACTTATATTGGAAGAGACTAAGTAGTCTATAAGTTTTAGGATTATCATTTTTATTCATTCTTTAAACTTAGTCTTAATAAAGTCAATTGTTATTCATTTAGGTAAGGATTAAAATTGAATGTTTGTATAGTCTTTTTCGTTACCAAAAGTCATACGCACCCTTGTGAATCTAGGAATTCCTTAACTTGGACTCTCATGCCTCTTTATTATTTTTATAACATCATCTAATTCTTTCGTGTAAGTATCAAGGCTTCTTGAGGCCCTCATACCTAACTAATTGACTAATAGATGTGTTAATATTTTTTTTTGGCATGTATAACTCATCTAATTTTCTTTCGTATAAGTATCAAGGCTTCTTGAGGCCCTCATACCTAACTAATTGATTATTAGATGTGTTAGTACATATATAATATTTCTTAGTTTAGGCTTTCTAATCCACCCATGTAGCGAACTTAAAGTCGATGACTCCCAAACTGGTCGGTCTTAGGGCACCAGGTGAGAAAACACCCCGCGGACTCAAATTCGAGTGAAGTAGGCCACAAAACTAAGGATTTATTTATTAACTCACCTTTAGGCGTGAATACTTATGCTTCATGAGGTACATGTATCCAGCTTAATTAGTGATTGAATTTTTTTATTTTTTATTTTTATATATATATATATATATATGAGGCACAAGGGTCTTTGTCTTAGAATCCTAGATATGTACTAGAAATGCATATTTCATTAAGGTAAAAATTAAGACTAACTAATTATTCAATTTCTCCTCCTATACCTAAAATTTAAACAATTTATTTATTTTGACCAAGTTTTTAGAAATCCTAATCATGATTTCCTAATCCTTAAAACTAACTTAGATTTCTTAAAAAAAAAAAAAGTCAAAGTATTATCCTTTTTATAAAATTTTTTTTTTATTATATATTTTTTATTTTTTTTATTTTTTTTATTTTTTTTTTTACATTTATTACATACCCTTCCCCCACACTTGTTTCATGCATTGTCCCTAATGTATGAATGAAATGCATGGATGCATGAACTGGCAGAAAGATATAGTTACCGATACAGTGGGTCAAAAAGACCCATGGCTGCATTTACTTCTGGTACTGACTCCAAAAAGATTTTAAGACGTTAACCATTTACCTTGAATGCATTGCCATTTTGGGGTCGTAGATCTCTATGGCTCCGTATGGAAACACAGTCTTAACAATGAAGGGCCCTATCCATCTTGACTTCAACTTGCCAGGAAAGAGATGAAGTCTAGAGTTATAGAGTAAAACTTTTTGTCCTTGGACAAACGTTTTTCTAGTGATGAACTTGTCATGCATGAAAAACCTTAACTCTATCCTTCGCAATCTTCGCATTGTCGTATGCTTCATTCCTTAATTCCTCTAGTTCAGAAATTTACAATTTCCGAAGCTCACCGGCCTTTTCTAGATCGAAATTTTGCTGCTTAATTGCCCATAGGGCCCGGTGCTCTAGCTCAACAGGAAGGTGGCACGCCTTTCCAAAGACTAGTCTGTAGGGAGACATTCCTAGAATCGTCTTAAAGGCAGTCCTATATGCCCATAGGGCATCTATCAGTTTGGTGGACCAGTCCTTCCTATTTTGATTCACAGTTTTCTCCAAGATGAGCTTGACTTGCCTATTGGAAACTTCTACCTGTCCGCTAGTTTGAGGATGGTAAGGCGTAGACAACTGTGAGTTATGACATATTTTCGCATAAGAGCTTCAAAAGTTCTATTGCAAAAATGTGTGCCATTATCACTAATGATGGCTCGAGGGATTCCAAAGCGTGAGATGATATTATCTTTCAAGAATTTGACAACAACTTTGTTGTCATTTGTCTTGCAAGGGACAGCTTCAACCCATTTTGACACGTAGTCTACGGCCAAAAGATGTATTGGTGCCCAAACGAATTAGGGAGGGGTCCCATAAAATCGATGCCCCAGACATCGAAAAGTTCTACTTCTAGAATAGGATTTAGGGGCATCATATTTCGTTTAGAAATTCTTCCTATCATTTGACATCTTGCGCAAGTTTTGCAATACTCAAATGCGTCTCTAAACACGGTTGGCCAATAAAAGCCACTTTGCAGGATCTTTTCGGCAGTTTTGCGGGGACCAAAGTGTCCACCGCAAGCGAACTCATGACAGAAAGCTAGAACACTTCTAGTTTCCTCGTCGGGGACACATCTCCTAATGATTTGGTCGCTACAATATTTGAAAAGATAAGGATCTTCCCACATGTAATACCGGACTTGAGACAAGAATCGGTATCTATCCTGTTTTGACCAATTAGGTGGTGTTTGGTTTGTGACTAAGTAATTTACTATGTCAGCAAACCATGGCTCCTTAGAGATGGCTAGAAGTTGTTCATCGGGGAAATTGTCATTGATAGGCAATTTGTCAGAAGGTGCGTTTGGCACACGAGAGAGATGGTCTGCTACGACATTTTCGACACCTTTTTTATCTCAAATTTCGAGATCGAATTCTTGAAGGAGAAGGATCCAACGAATGAGTCGGGCCTTCGCATCTTTTTAAGCATAAGGTATCGAAGTGCAGAATGGTCAGTGAAAATCGTGGTCTTGGTCCCAAGTAGGTATGGGCGGAATTTCTCCAAAGCGAACACTACTGCCAAGAATTCCTTCTCGGTTGTAGTATAGTTCATTTGGGCGTCATTGAGCGTCCTACTCGAATAGTAGATCACGTGCTGCTTGTTATCCTTACGCTGCCCTAAGACAGCACCTATCGCAAAATCTGAGGCATCGCACATGATCTCAAAAGGCTTGGACCAGTCCGGAGGTGAGATGATAGGAGCAGAGATAAGTTCCACTTTCAATTTCTCTCACGCACTATTGCACCTATCATCAAAGATGAAGGGCACGTCTTTAGCTAGAAGGTTTGTAAGGGGTCTAGCAATTTTGCTAAAATCCTTAATGAAGCTACGATAAAACCCAGCGTGTCCTAAGAAAGACCGAATGTCCTTCACGCATCGTGGAAGTGGAAGTTTGGCTATGATCTCCACCTTGGCCTTGTCTACCTTAATCCCTTCCCTATATATCTCATGACCTAGGACAATTCCATGCTGCACCATGAAGTGACACTTTTCCCAGTTGAGGGTCAAGTTCTTTTCGGTGCACCTACTCAGTACTAGCTCCAAGTGATGGAGACACTGGTCAAATGAATTCCCATAGACGGAGAAGTCGTCCATGAAAATCTCTAAGAAACGTTCGACCATATCAGAAAACAGGCTTAACATACAACGTTGGAATGTGGCGGGGGCATTGCATAAGCCGAAAGGCATTCGACGGTAGGCAAATGTCCCAAATGGGCACGTGAACATTGTCTTTTCTTGGTCCTCCGGGGCTATATGGATTTGGTTATACCCTGAATAACCGTCCAAGAAGCAGTAGTACTCATGACCGGCTAATCTTTCCAGCATTTGGTCAATAAATGGGAGGGGAAAATGATCTTTCTTAGTAGCTGCGTTCAACTTGCGGTAGTCTATGCATACTCTAACCTTGGTAGGCAATCGTGTTTGCACTAACTCATGCTTGTCATTCTCTACCACAGTAAAGCTAGACTTCTTAGGGACCACATGCATTGGGCTAACCCATTCGCTATCGAAAATGGGATAAATGATCCCATTATCTAACAGTTTCACTATTTCAGCGTGTACAGCCTCCTGCATGAGTGGGTTTAGCCTACGCTGTGGATCCCTCTTCGGTCTAACCCCTTCATCTAGATGAATATGATGCTGGACTATCGTAGGGCTCAGTCCCTTAATATCTGCCATAGTCCAACCAATGGCTTCCCTATGTCTCCTAAGGGTTGCCAATAGGTCCTCCTCTTGCCTATTGGTCAAATTAGATGCAACTATGACCGGTAACGTCTCTTGTTCACCTAGGTAGGCATACTTAAGGTATTTAGGCAAGGCTTTTAACTCCAAAGAAGGAGTTGGCTCGATGGGTGGAGGAGTTAAGCTAGAATCTCCCATCTCTATAGAACTCAGATTTGATTCCCATTCAATCTCATCAAGGCTGAGATCACTTGCTTCTAAATCTTCCTCTTCCTCTGACTCAAGTGTGATCTCCTCATTATGCTCACTCGTCACGTTCTCAATGAAGTTAACCTCAAAGGGTTGGTCGGTCACATCGTAGGGATGCTTACCTAGGTTGAAAACATTGACTTCCTTGGTCATATCCCCAAAAGTCCTCATGGATCCGTTTCTACAATTTATGATTGCATTTGCGGTTGCTAGGAACGATCTTCCTAAGATGACGGGAGTTGGGACTAGGATTAGACACAGGTTGTGTCTCTAAGACAATGAAATCGACTGGGTAAATGAATTCTCCCACCCGTATGAGAACGTCATTGATCTCTCCCTTAGGAACTTTGATTGAGCGGTCAGCCAACTGAATAGTGACTTGGGTCGGGTTGAGTTCACCTAATCCAAGTTGTTGATATACGGAGAAAGGGAGCAAATTGATGCTAGCTCCTAAATCGAGGAGTGCTCGATTGATTTCGGCTCGACCTATGGTGCAAGAGATGGTGGGGCAACCAGGGTCCTTATACTTAATAGGGATCTGGTTGGACAATAGCTCACTAATGTTAGTGGCTAGAAAAACCTTCTTAGGCACATTAGTCTTTCTTTTCTTGGTGCACATGTCCTTAAGGAATTTGGCATAACTAGGGACCTGTTGGATTGCATCAAGAAGTGAAATGTTGAGCCTAACTTGATTGAACACCTCTAATAATTTCTCCATATGTGCATTGTTGTTGCTTCTAAGCCTATTTGGAAATGGAGCTATAGGCTGGTGCACCTGACCTGCTGACTTTTCAGCTTCAGTTTCATTGGGGCTGGATGGAGAAGGAGTGGAGCTAGATGGAATGAATGGCTGAGATGGATCCGATGGGATGGATACTTGATTATCAACTTGTTTCCCAGATCTGAGTGTATGAACCATGTGACACTGATTTGGGTCTTGAGCCTCATTGGCTGGCCTAGGATTCCTAGGATTTGGCAATGGTTGACTTGGTAGGGTACCCCTCTGTCTTTCTTGCTGATTTAATTGGATCTCTATCCTGGTCAAGACTTGAGCTAGTGTGTCATGGCTTTTAACAAGAGTGTCCACCTTTCTTTCCATGTTTGAAAGCCTTGTTTCCATTTGTGAATATTGGAAAGACGGTGGAGGATTTTGACTAGGAAAACTTTGCTGATAGGGCGGATTTTGGAAATTGTTGGAGAATTTGGGCCTAATTTGATCATTGTTGCTTGGGCCCCATGAAAAATTGGGATGATTTCTCCAACCAGGATTGTAGGTGGGTGAATAAGAATTGTTGGCGGGCCTTGTGAAGGCTGCACTCATATGTTCGGGCAAGCTTTGATGCGCAAAAAAGACAGGACATTCCTCGAACACATGGTTCATATCTTGACAATAAGTACAGCCCGCCGAAGATGTTGGGCTGACTTAGTTCACAGAGACTGGCTCTTTAGTTTCAAGGGCCTCTAGTCTTCGCATAACAGCAGCTAACTTAGCATCGGTTGCTATGTTGGCCTCAATGGAATGGATATCTCCTTTAGAAGAAGTAGGGTCATTAGTCCTAAATTTTTTCGGAGTAGGTTCCCATTGGATGGTATTTTCAGCTAATTCCTCATACAATTCCCATCCTTCATTTTCGTTCTTTTTCATAAATCCTCCTTGGCACATGGATTCTAACAACGTTTTAGTTTGATATTCTAATCCATCATATAGAACTTGGCAAAGTCGCCATTTCTCTATCCCATGGTGAGGGCATTGGGCAAGAAGCAAGAAGGTCCTTAAAACATTCGAAATATTTCCAAAAAGCTCATTTGCTGTTTGCTTAAACTGTAGGATATTCTTTCTAATCAGTGCAGTCTTGTGAACGGGATAAAATTTCTTTAAGAAGGCCTTAACGAAATTATCCCAAGAAGATATAGAACCGACCTCTAGACCGTAGAGCCATTTCTTTGCTAAATCCTTCAAAGCAAAGGGGACAAACCTAAGTTTGATGTCATCTTTTCCTAACTTAGGAATATTCATCATGAGACACACTTCCTCAAATTCCCTTATGAAGAAGTATGCATCCTCGGATCCTCGGAGTCAAGTCCATGAAATTTCGGAAGGGTGTTGATGTATTGTGGCTTAAGCTCAAATGGGTCAACACCTTCATCGTTAAGCTTGATGCAAGAAGGAGGAGAAGTCCTGATAGGATAGATCCTATCTTGGAGTGATGGCGGTTGTGCCATGTGTGAGTCGAGCTTGAGCTCGGGTGGTGAACTAGTTCTAGTTAGCCGGGATGTAAGTGGGTCTCTCGACCAAGCGGACATGCACAATTAGCAAACAAGTTCACACAATCAATCAATCAAAAAGAAAAAAACAATCAAAAATCCTAATCTAGGGTAAGCCTTGACCTAGACGACTCCTAACTTTAGACTGTCCTTAGGAGGTCTACTGTCGACGTTAACCACAAGCTAATCAGCCAGGTAGGTGACAAGACCGGTGGGAGGTTTTCCGTCAGAGACGTTCCTTAATTAAATAACCACCGTTCTTCGGGCTTTCGGCCCTCAATCCCCTACCTAGACACCGATTTGACAACAGTTAATTTCGAATAATTTTCCTCCTTCGGTCAATCTCCTATTGAGTCCGAGTTAACCTAGGGCCAACGTCTAGTCAAATTTTACTTAAGCTTATGGTTGTGAGTGTGACGGATATGATTTGTGGGCCAAAGAAGGGTGATGAAATCCCCACCTTATCTTGCTTATGGGTTATACCCTTAAGATATTTTGTGTACGTGTAAAGCTGCAGAAAAGTAATCACTCAAGAAAGCAGTAAACAACCAAGAGTGTTTCCTAATCTATATGCTATGCAAACATACCTTGTCGCCAGCACTCTTCAACAGAATTAAAAAAATTAAAATAGACACGTGCCCTAAATGCAAGAGTCTAAAAAAAAAAAATTTATTTTCAACAAATGGGTTAATGTTATTAATTAGCAGTTGCAGAGTGATCACAGAGAAATTTAATCACAGAAGTAAGCAGATTTTGCAATTCTGAGCAACCTGTAGAAATTTGGATGAGTAGTTAACTACTCTTGCCGCAGATCCGCGGCAAAGAAGTAGGCCCTGATGCTCTGCCTTCGAGGGCAGAGGCACAGAGTTGCTATGTGTCCTCGCCGCTGCTTTGTTTTCCTGTTCTCTTTATCTGCAAACAGAAAGAATAAAAAATGATTAGATTGAGGAAATCGTGCCGTTCCTTCCCCGGCAACGGCGCCAAAATTTTTGATTGAGAATTTAAGAATTTGTGAATAAAAAGAATGAAGTGTAGATTTCTTAGTCTCAATGCGAATCCGCTGTAGCAAGGCTCAAGCGGGTCGTGATCCTCAGGGAAGGATGCGATGCAAGCTTTTCGACCCGATTCCTCTGTATCTTCAAAATAAGAGAAAAGAGATTAGATTTGAGATATATGATATGAAAGATGTGGTTTTGCTGATGATTTCTACCACAACCCTATTGCAAGTTAAGGAGTTTGATCATCATATTGAGGTGTATGTAAATCACCCTAGGTTATTAAGAATAATTCAAGTAAGAAAAACCAATACAAGATTCTAACTAAGTTACATTATTAAAAACTAAACTATGGTTCAACCTAACATCTAGGTACAGCTTAAGAGAAGATTAATCTTAAATTTAGGCTGTCCTAGTTTTTAAGTTTGAAGTCATGAAGAGTCTTTTAAATATGCAACCTAGATTAAGAAGTCTAGTTATCTGTTTAATCTACAAGAAAAGTAATTATTAAACCTAGGATTTCTAGAGATGGTCATCAATCCGATCAAAACTTAACTGCTCTAGGGTTGCTTTAAGAATCTCAGCAAACCACTAGAGGAAATTAGTTCATCATTTTTTTTCTTTTCAATTTATTTTTTTATGTTGTTAATAAGAAAGATTGCAAAGAAGCAAAGAAAAAGAAAACCAGAACAGATCACAGAGAATAAAAATAACTCAAAAGATAATGAAAGAAATGGGAAAAAGGTAACCTTTATTGCAGAATAATCCTCCAATTACAAAGCTCCTTCTTCTCCACAACGTGCATGAAATAAAAATTACAATCTCGCAGAAATTTAAAGAACAATGGCTAAAAGAAAACCCTAATAGTCTCTGGATGCCTTCTCTGTTGCGCATGCAGGGGTATTTATAGGTGCAGAAGGCGATAGAGTCCCGGATAAACACCACCACAGAATCTGGTCGTCCATCTCATCCAGATTGCCGCGGAAACGCGGCTTGGGCCGCGATTCCGCGGCAATACAGTGGCATCTGGCCACGCGCTTTGGCGCGTGGCTTCTCCTGGTCCATCCATCTGGGCGCCTGCTTCTGGAAGATGCATCCTGGCTCTTCATTCTGGATTTTCGAGATAACTTAGAAATCAAGTTACCCTAATCCAAATCCCTTCAAAAAACGAACTCATCCTTGCATATATTTATTACCTCATCCACCAAGCATTTAGGATTGGATATAATTCTATCCCTCCCTCTTTGTAGTATTTGCAATATTTACATCTTGTATTTGCACTTTGACTTCTTGTAATTGCATTTTTGCTCCTGGGCTTGGACTTGGGCTTGGATCTGGGCTTTTGGGCTTCATTAAGCTTTATTTCTTTATTTAATTCAACACTCAAGGCCTGCACATATTAAATAACAAAATATTAATAAATGTGCATTATTATATGAATAAATGTGAAAATGTGATAGTAAATATGATGACAATTATGCATTTTTCACTACCAATCAGGAAGGAACAGGTCCCTTAGGATTTTTAGCAAATCCTCAGCTGTTAATGGATTTGGTATGCCTTTACCAACCACCGTTTGAGTCGGTCTAGCCATGCTATTCCCCTCAGCATGATGAGTTGTCGAGGACTTATGTTGGGCTTAAAGGCCAACATTTTCCTCTATCCTTAATTGCGGGATCAAATGGGAACAGGTCCCTTAGGATTTTTAGCAAATCCTCAGCTGTCAACGGATTTGGAATGCCTTTACCAGCTACCGTTTGAGTCAGACTAGTCATGCTATTCCCCTCAGCATGATGAGTTGTCGGGGACTCATGTTGGGCTTAAAGGGCCAACATTTTCCCCTATCCTTAACTGCTAAAGGTGTGGATTATTTGGTTATTGTATTCGTAACCTTGATTCTTATTTGAGACAACCAGTGTACGATCAGCTCGATACTGGTTTATGGTTGTATGATCTCGTTTAGAGAAAGAGAGGAGCGCCCATTCTGCATATCTTGGATCTGAAGGTCTTGATCAGAGGTGTAATGTTAACTTGATCATGAGAAGGATCCTATCAAGGATAATACTTCTTTAAGAACTTGCCGTTGATCGGCATCATGAGTAAATCACCATCTGAAGTCATAAGACGATATGCCCCGTTTGAATAGACTGTTTCTATTACAAACGATCCTTCGCATTTGAGCTAAAATTTGCCTTTGATTTTGTGCGTCATGATCATCGGTCGTCTGACGGCTAAAACCAAATCTCCTTTCTGGAAGACTCTTTGCTTAACCTTCTTATAAAAGGTTTTTGAGATCCGGGCTTGATACAACTCAATGTGTTGCTGAGCTTGTAACTGCTTCTCATCCATCTAGGGCTTCGAGCTCTTGGAGTCGCAACCGATCATTGTCCTCTGTTGTCATCTTAGTTATCAAAGTAACTCGTAATGACGGCATCTGGATTTCTAACGGTATGACTGCTTCACACCGTATACCAGAGAAAAAGTGTATTACCTATCGGGGTCCGAATTGTGATTGGTAGGCCCAAGGACATTCATTAAGCTTCTCATTCCAGTCTCGCTTATTTGAGAAAACGAACTTTTTGAGTAGCTTAATGATTGTCTTGTTGAATGCTTCCGTCAAGCCGTTAGTGGCAGGATTATAAGCAGTTGAAGTCACATTCTAAATTTGGTATTTATCACAGAACCGATAGAATATCTGGCTTGCAAATTGGGACCGTTATCATGGATGATCCGCCTAGGGACACCAATTGATGGATGACATGGTGTTTGATGAAATTAACCACGTTAGAAGTTTTAACTTCCAGCAGTGGTATAGCTTTTGTCCACTTTGAAAAGTAATCGGTTATTGCTAAGATAAACCGGTGACCTCTCGTTGAGGAGGGGCTGATCGGCCCTACGACATCGATTCCCCATGCTTCAAATGGCCATGAAGTAACAGTTGGATGAAGCAACTCTAGAGGCTGATGTATGAAGTCCGCATGAATTGATAGGCCTTACACCTCCGTGCATATTAGATGGCATCGGCTATCATGGTTGGCCAATAATATCCAAGCCTGTGCAATCGGTCCTTAAGTTTTAAACCTGACTGATGAGCTCCGCATATGCCGTCGTGCGCTTCTTTGAGCACTACTTGTACTTCTAAATTAGAAAGGCAACGGAGGAGGATACCGTTGTATGAACGATGGTACAGTGTCTTCAGAGTTGGATCATAGTAAAAGCGGAGAGACCTTCGCCTGATAGATGCCGCTTCTTTAGGGTTATCCGACAGCAAACCATACAAAGCATAGTCGATGAGGGAAAATTGTCAATCTCTCGATTCAAGATCTGTCGAGATATTATAGACCTCTTTGGTTCTCAAAATATGTTTAGAGCAGACAAGGTGTCAAGTTGCCACTGTAAGGTGAAACTTGGTGTCGACTGGCAAGGCTAGCGCTGTTGCTAATGCAGCCAGAGCATCGGCCCAAGTGTTCTGGGATCGAGACACATGACCAATGTAGAGCCATCAAATAAATTAGCTATTTTGATAACCGCGCGATGATAAGGTACCAAGTCTTCGTGACGGACCTCGTACTCACCTTTAAGCTGATTGACAATCAGTTTTGAATCACCATAAGCTTCAAGGTAGCGTACCCCCATTTCATGAGCGAGCTGAAGGCCAATAAGTAGAGCATTGTATTCTGCCACATTGTTGGAGTAAGATTCCATCAGAGAAAATGCTCTAGGAAGGACATGGTTTTGTGGAGAGATAAAAACAACCCCCACACCGACAATGATCTTGCCTTTAAGGCCTATTCGTGATGCTCCATCGAAGAACATCTGCCAAACTTCATCCTCTGAAGTTATATTGGATTCGAAGACTTCATCTGGAATGTCTTCATGAAGTTTTGAGCTTTCCGAAACCGAATGAGCAGCCAAGAACTCTGTAAGTGTCTGGCCTTTAACCGCCTTCTAAGGGACAAATAGCACGTCGTACTGAGACAAAAGGAGGGCCCATTTAGCTAGTCTTGAATTTAATGACCCTGGTTTCGTCATGAGTAGACGCAAAGAATTTACTCTGAAAATGACATGTATGGTTTGGCCGACCAAATAATGTCGTGTCTTCTGAATAGAAAAGACAAGAGCTAAGCATTCTTTCTCAATAGAATTATAGTGAGATTCCGCCCATATTAGAGTCCTGATCAGATAATAAATAGCTTATTCGTGACCATTATCATCTTTTTGAGCAAGCAGAGCACCGAGAGAATGGTCCATAGCTTTCACATAAAGCAGGAACGGTTTCCCTAATGTGGGAGCTACTAAGACTGGAGGTTTTGTGAGATATCTTTTGATATCTTCGTAAGCTTCTTGACAGGCTTGATCTCATACGAAAGAAACACCCTTTTTTGTGAGTCGAGTGAACGGTTGACAGCGGCCTGAGAGATTTGCGATGAATCTTCTGATATAAGTCAGTCTACCTTGTAGGCCCCTAAGTTCTTTGAGATTCTTAGGTGGATGCATGTTCTGAATGGCTTTGACTTTATCCGGGTCAAGATGAATCCTCTTAATGTAACAATAAATCAAAGAAATTTGCCACTCAAAACCCCCAAGAAGGATTTTGTCGGATTCATCTTTAGTTGATGAGCCCACATTATGTCGAACATCGCTCTCAAGTCGTGAAGGTGGTCACTCTTATTGCGGCTTTTGACAACAATGTCGTCGACATAACATTCTACCATTTTTCAGAGGTGATCACAAAAAATCATACTCATTGCCCGCTGATAAGTTGCTCTCACGTTCTTTAGTCCGAAGGGCATCACGGTATAACAGTATATCCTCAACGGTGTCCGGAATGAAGTATGCTTTTCATCCTCTGGATACATCTTAATTTGATTGTACCCTGAAAAGCCGTCTATGAAGGACATCCTTTCGAATCTATAGGTATTGTCAATTATGTATCGGTGATGGGGAGTGGGAATTCGTCTTTAGGACAGGCTATATTGAGATCACGGTAGTCGATGTAGATCCGTATTTTCCATTCTTCTTGAGAAAGGGAACGATATTAGCAACCAAATCTGGATGGTGTTCTTCCCGTATGAAGCCGCATGCAATGAGCTTATGAACTTCGACTTCAATAGCCTCCATAATGTTCGGGCGAAACTGGCGTTGCTGCTGCTTAACTGGCTTGGCGTCAGGTCTAATGTTCAGACGATGCATGGCTACTTGTGGATCAAGTCCGGACATGTCTTCGTAGTTTCATGCAAAGACATCAATATACTTCTTTACAAGTATCATCAATTCTTCTCTTTCTGTGAGTGATAAGCTTTCACTTCAAAAGATGGGCTTAGGGTGATCTTGACTGCCCAAGTTAACCTGGATCACTTTGTCTTCAGTAGGTGGTTCGCGTTGTTCGAATTGCTTTTCCCACTGGAGATCCAATTGTTGAGCCCATGGTTCCACATCAATAGCTTCTGCTGGCTCCAATTGGCTGCTTGAAGTCATATTAACAGTGAGCACTTTGAACACCGTTCCCACACTGACGTCTGAGTCCCATTCGGAAGAAGGGCCAGAGTGTGATGGGATTGGTTTGTTATCTGTGGATTGAACTGTTGCTGGCGGTGTAGGTGTAACGTATCCCAACCCCCTGCGTGTTTATCATAGTAATTTGCCGGCTTTCCTTTTGGCACAAAATTACACAGGAAACCACGTCTTCCTTTTTCCAAATTCAGGCCATTCCCACGCTGTAAATTATATCCCATTTTCTTCATCATACACTGTGTTGATCGTGCATAATGGAAAATTTGCGGGATCTCTGAGTTTGAACTTGAATCCACGGCTGCAGACCTTTGCAGTTGGGCTTTACCGAATATTATTGGTAATTGACCCTCTTTGAGTGGAGGAATCACTAAAACGAATCCTTTTATGAATTCCACGGATGTACTTGATGCACTTGGTTTATGTAAGGGCATGTGTAGAGAATTACCGTAACGGATTCAAGCAATTCGACACTCACAGGATAGTCAAAGGAAATATTATTATTAATTACCCATTCGCCCTCATCTTCAGAGAGAGTGTTACATTGGGGATTATTAAAACATGCTATAACTGGTTCACTGACCAAAATGGCTGGCATGTCTGCTTCAGACTCTGAATCTGCTTCAATGCCACTATCATCGTCATCCGGCAACGATTCTTCTAGTGTTTTGTCAGCCTCCTGATATAGGAGAGCATCAGTAAAGTAGTTCTCTACCCCTTTGAATGGTTGCTTCTCAGTGAAGACAGTTCGTACTGTTGCATCATCTTCAACATACTTGAAGCACTGGTGCAGAGTAGAGGGAACGATCCAGTTAGTATGGATCCAGGGTCGTCCTAGTAACAAATTGTATGACGTGTCAGCGTCAATGACATAGCATGTTACTTCTGACTTCAGGCTCCCTATTCGCCAACGGAGTCGGATCTTTCAAAGTGGGTGACTACTCCCTGCATTAAAGCCGTATATTATTGTGGCGGTTACAGACAACCGATATAGTGGTATGCTGAGGAAGTAGAGGAGTCTTTTGGGTATGATACTGAGTGCAGACCCCGGATCAATCTGTACCCTTTCAATGCATGTCGAACCGATGTATCTGGTGTAGTACAAAGGTCGATCGTGCTTGTTATCCTTGAGAAGTATATCCTCCGCTGTGAAGATAATAGCAGGTACCTTTGATTGCACATGATGGCATTCAAGGTAAGAAGACTGAGTGTCATCTTTAGGAATTTCTGTCATATATGTCAGGAATGATTCTGAGTTAGCCAGTGCATCCCTAAGTGCTTCTCTTGTCTCTTTAGAGAGACGAAGAAGCTCGTGTATGGTGATACGAGTTAGGATATTAGCCAGCTGGGCCAATATGTCAAAATGAAAGGCATGTTAAGCCCTGGGCCTGAAGGCTTCTTTCGGACATGGTTGAACCGGATTTCTTTCTGCTTCTCTTTCCGTCATCGGGAGGGGAGTTGGTGTAGATATTTGTACTGACGTCGTCTGCTATTGTGTCTCATCAGTAGATTTCTCATACTATTTTAAGTATGATTTTTCGGATCGAGTACCTGTCGGCTGAGGTACATCAGCCTGCGCTGTGCAAGCGTGCTTTTCCTCCGCCAAATCGCTAAGAGAAGCTGATGTGAGATTGCCATCATCCGGCAAGATAGAGATAACATTGTAAGATTTGCCTTTTGACTTGGATTCCTTCGAAGCACATTGTTCGTCTTGGACAAGGTCTGGGTGTACCCACATGATTTTTCCTGTTTCCAATGTCAAGGGAACAAGACTCTTACTCTCTTGAATTTTAGCTGAAGGATGCTTTACTTCCAGCTGTGGTGCAGGGATTGGAAAAGTCCCGTCAGGAACTATGACCATTGGGGTTTTGCCGAACTCGAGAGTCACCATGTTTGCAGTGACTTTCTATTGCTCTAATTTTAGAATCAGAACTCCGGCATCGACTAAAGTTTGAATTTTGTCCTTGAGGACAAAGCACTTGTTAGTAGGATGATGAACCATCCTATGAAAGAGACAATAGCTGCAATCGTTCGTGCGTCCCATTTCATTAGGGCATCGAACGTTTGGCAGCTTCAGTTTATTCCCTTTGTGGAGTAAATGGAATATTGCGATCACTTGCTCGTCTTTGAAGGAGTACTGTTTCGGAGGAAACTTAGACTCCTGATTGTTTAAGGCGTTCTTCTTGGCCTTCGAATGAACATCCCATGACAATTTAACAGACATAGTCTCTTTGCCTTTAGCTTGGGTAGACTGCACCATATCGCCACGCCCCTTATTATTCACACCCCATTTGCTTTTAGGGGTAGATGGCTCAAACTTTTTAGCCGACTTTTCGGCTATATCAGCTCGTTCGACCAGTTCCTTCTAGGTATGGGCTTTGACGACTCCCATGCGAATCTCCATTTGGTCCAGGAAATTATGGTGCATGTCTGCAAGAGCATGTGCAATGGCATCTCTGCTGGGCACATCAGAGACAAGTTTCTGAACCGTTTAATGTAGCCACGGATGGATTCGCCCTTCTTCTACACGATAGAGAGGAGTTTATCCATGGTTACCTCGGTATCGTCCTCATAGAAACGAGAAAGAAATCGAGTTTTCAGGTCGATCCAGGAATTGATAGAGCCTGGAGGGAGGCTTCGGAACCAGTCGAATGCTACCCCCTTCAGGGTGCCAATGAACAGTCTGGCCATGATAGCATCATTGTCTATAACATTACCGGTCTGAGACCAGAAGTAGTAGATGTGCTGGTTTGACGAGCTCTTACCATCATACGTATGTAACGTTAGTGGCTTGAACTTTGATGGGTATGGTACTGAATCCTATTCCAAAGGGTAAGGACGAACAGCCCCTACCTTCTTTAGGTCATCCCTCTGAGCTAGGGACGTGATCTGAGCTTGGATGCCTTTAAGAACTTCAGCATCAATAGAAGAACTTTCCTTTGACTTCTCAGCCTTTTGTTGTTCATCGCTATGATGTTCTTCCTCATCATGGTTACTCCGGTATCATTGTTATTCCGGTTAGTAAGAAGTTGAGCGAGCATCTGTTGAATATTGTCCAAAGCTTCTTGCTGGGCTTAGAGGTTTGCTCTTGAGCTTCCAACCATTGACGGAGGTCATCATTACCATTATCAACCATATTTACTAATACTCTATCCATTCGTACCGAGCTGACTGTGGCCGAAGAGGCATACCCACTGTCATCGTCCTTCTCATCAGACCACTGGAATAATCTTCTCATTGGTTCTGGCGAGGTTACTGTGATTGAGGAGGATGGCTGTTCGTAATTGTAGGGTATTGCGACCCTAGATCTGGTGTTTCTGAAGACGCCTTCTTCGTGCACCAAGACTTGGCGTAAGCCCGGACTATAATCCGGATCTGGAGAACTGAAGGGAGAAGAGTTAGTAGCATACGGTGCTCATCTGCCCCTATGCGGTTCTCGTCCCCTTCCGATCATATTAACGGATGCTGAGGGCAGATCTGGCAATACACTCCTTTTGTGATGCTTCACAGGATCTTGTTCCGATAGTCGATCAAAAACCGATTGTCAGTTTGGAGGAGTGGTGGGGATTGGTCCCAGGCGGCAATGGACTGAATGGACGGTCACCAACTGACATCCCACTTGTTGACAACAAGAGGGAGAAGTCTGGGTTAAGTCTGACTTCCGTTTGTTTGTTAAGAACTCTCGCAAGTCAGACGTAGCCGGGCTTAAGCGATTTAGCGCAAAGGCTCTGTTGGATTGCGCATAGGATGATGCCATGTTCTTTTCATCACCGCAGAGGTGATTAGCACCAGATAGTGTTTTAGCTCTAACTTCGCGGCTAAGAACTTTGGGAACGCCCTTGGGTACTAAAACTGTATAAGCACCGCTATCAACACTTAGGGACGATCTCTTAGCTCCGCTGCGAAAAGCGAGCTTAGCGATTGAGGAACCAGGGAGCGGAACACACTGTGGTACTTTGTCTGCTACCTTGCTGCGAAGGAGGTTAGCACCGGTGGGCGCTTTAGTTCTAACCTGGCGGTGGGAACTCCGCGCGTACCCTGAGGTACTGGCGTTGTGTTTGTCACGCCATCAGTAGCTTCGCTCATAAGAACGAGATTGGAGCAAGGAGTTACTGCTCCTGAATTAGACGAAGGTATAGTCGTCATTTTAGCTTCGCGACTGATAGTCTCAACGAAGCAGGCAGGCATCTTGCCTTTATCTTTGCGGAACAGGAAGACCTGTGGCGTAACCATGCCTAAAGCTTCATGTAGAGCTCTCTGCTTTGGTCTCCACATTTGCTCTGAAAGAGGAAACTTAGGTTCGCAGGGAACCTAGCTAGCCACACGCGAGGCTGAGAGGAGTTGGGAGGAGTCCGATTTCTGGTCCGAAACCTTGGCCATTGTGACTTTTCTATGCTTCCGTGCGTGGAGTATTAGACCACCTCCAGAGAGGAGTTCTTCGAATTTTCCTTGGTCGAAATGAATGACCAGGTTTTTGAAGGTATCAGGGTCAAGATTCTGACCCTCTTTATTGCGCCAGAAGACCGTAGTAGGCTTGCGGAGAGCCTTATCTGTCTCGACGGAGACTTGCTTCGAAGAATTAGCCAGAGGGGTTCCGGCTATGCCGACTTCCTTGTAGTCGCGCGTAGGTTCTTGGCCAGAGTGAATGGCCAGCGCCTCAGCAGTAGACCCGAAGGTTTGATCGTCACATTACAACACTTAATTCTCAGCAGTGGAGAATGTACTCCCCAGCGAAGTCGCCATCTTGTTTTCCATTGATTTTTGCAAAGGGGAAAACTTACAAAAAAGGGGGTCGAGGAGCGAAATTATAAGTAATTCTTTACAAGAAGAAGATTACAGGTAGATCTCCTCTGAGATTTCTAAGAAAGTGTGCCGGTAGAAATATGATCAGCGCGCGATCACTTTATCCCTTTGACGATGCGATCGATCAGACAATCGGACTACTGCCTGATGGGATTCCCATCTCGCCTGGTTCGGAGAATCGGAGAACAGAAGGTCGATAGAGCCCTCTTGTTACTTCTCGAGCTGCCTCCACTTGAAAATTCCTTCTCGCCTGGTTCCGAAAATTCCTTGAGAGGGAGGAAGATCTTAGGGTATTAGCACCCTGATTAGAGAAGTAATTCTCTGAATTCTTGGAAGTAAGAGAGGAGATCTCTGTCCTAAGCCGTCTCTCATCTCTTTTTTTCGAGCCACTTCTCCCTTTTAGCTCTCGCCCCTGGTAGGCTATTTATAAGAAGGAGTAGGGGTATAATCGCCCTGAAAATCTAGAAACAGATTGGGTCAATCTGTTTTACATCCAATAAGTAGCCTCGCCGTGAGGTTAGGATCAGCTTCTACGAAGTTAGGAATAGCTGATCTCTTGATCCGCTCTGCTAGATGAGGGATACTCCCTTGATTCTTTCCAAATAACTGAAAGATCTCCCCTGATCTTCTACTTGATTGGGAGAGTCAAAAGATCATGGTAAACAACTGCCAAATTTGATCTCAATTAGATCTAATTTCAATTAGATTTGATCTCATCTAGAGATTTGAATGGTCAAAGGTGAACATAAAAGACCCGCAGTGGAGTCGTTGCGTTGAGCTCATGGTGGAGCTGGGAGAAGCATCTGATGAAATTAAAGGAAAACTCTTCAGCGGAGCTGGATTACTATGTGGCTAAGCTACCAATTACCCTTTACGCAGCTGCATGGGGCTTCGAGCGAAGCTAACTCTCTGCGGAATTAATAGAGCATTTCTGTACGAAGTTGTAAATTAGCTCGCAGCGAGGCTGTGAAGGAGCTTCCTGCGATGCTGAGCAGCTTTCGCTTCTTATGCTAGACTTATCTCGTGGGCTCGTGCGAGACTATGTGTTGAGCTAACTTAGTGTCTCTGGACATGCTTGGTCCTTCTCACGAGTTTTTCTTGGCTTACTATCTGCTTCACTAGATCAGTAGAGTCCAAGCTGTTGATACGTCTCTTTGAGATGGGTAAAGAACTGGTCGTCAGCTTGTCTGCCACTTGTCTTTTGTAAATGTCAACAAGTTAGATATTGTTCAGGCCAGTTAGGAATCTTGTCCTTTTTAGAGTGTCAACATCTGTCAACCAGCTGATCGACCGATAGCTCAAACCAAAAAGAGTCTTTGGCTCAGGTCGACCGCTCTATAGTTCAAAAGAGAAAAACAAAGGTCGGTCGACCAACCCAAACAGAGAGTTAAACTCTGCCAGTCGGTCGACTCCCGGTCGACCGCGAGATTTAGCGGTCGACCGGTCGATCGATCGATAACGTGCACATCCCCTTGGCCAAAAGACCAGTCGACCGTTTGGCCTGACAAAGGCACCGGTCGACCGCACGGTCGTCCGACTTGGCTTGAATGGATTTTTCTAAAATATTTTTGAGTTTCAAATAATTTTCAAAATATTTTGTATTAGTTTAGAAGTAATATAGCAATGTATAGGTAATGAGATACATGTTCTAAATTTGATATAAAATTTTTAAAAAATTACGAGACATGTATCAAAACCAAACATACAAAATACCAATACTATCAAAACTTTTATTTTTGAAATCGTGTATTTTTCTGTGTGTAACTTCTTGATCATCAAAACTATATTGTACACTTTAACAAACTATTTTCTTACAAGGCTCTAGGTGACTAGAAGTGTCTTCAAACGGGCTTCTCCATTAGCGACGTCGAGTGCATTGATCTTCAATCCCGTACTTGAATACCCTTGAGTCTTCAACACCTTTCTTTAGAAGAAAAAACTCCTTGAATCCTTTAGAACCCTGAAATATACTTAAACACTTGAACTTGATTAATACTAAATACCTACACACATTTTGTTATCATCAAAATCATAAACCTGTGATTGTAACCTTAGGCTAATAATCTCCCCCTATTTGATGATGACAAAACATATGAGTTATTTAAAATAAAAGATAGGAAAGAGCTTGAAAAGTTCCCCCTCAAGTTATGCTATCTATCAAGTATAAGAAAAACATTATGACTTTAAATGGATTTGACAATATAAGTAAGTCACACATATATGCATACATAAAGAGTATACCAATTTTGAATAATATGCATATATATAGCCTACCATCCTTCCATTCCTCCTTCCTCTAAAAACAATATGTAATGAATGAAAATAATGAATCATGACATTGTATATAAGCATGGTAACAGAATTGGATATACATGAAGTTCATGAAATACCAAAACAAGAGACTCAAAAACTTAATAACTCAAATATCTCTACCCCTTTTGTCATGCATCAAAAAAGAAAAAAACACTAATATAAAAGAGATATTAATTTTAAAAACACATGTATATTAATTTAAAGGTACATGAAACCATATGAAATATACAAGAAACAATTTCAAAACTTATGAATTCATAATGCAAACATTTAACTCACCACAAATGAATGAAAATCTATTATAATATAGTGGTTTAGTAAAAATGTCCGCAAGTTGAAAATCAGTGAAAACATAATCAATTTCAATATCTCTTTTCTTATAGTGATCTCTAAGAAAGTGATATCGAATATCTATATGTTTGGTCTTACTATGTTTATTTGCATCTTGGTCATATGAATAGTACTAGTATTATCACAAAATATTATAATATGGTCATAATGCAAATTATAAGTCAATGAGAGTATGTTCATTCAAAGGACTTGTGCACAACAAGTCTCGGCCGAAACATACTCGCCTCGGCGGTTGAGAGGGTTACGAAATTTTGTTTCTTGAAAGACCACGAAACAAGGTAATTTCCTAAAAATTGATAAGTACCACTAGTGCTCTTCCTCTTCACTCTACAACCGGTATAGTTGGCATCTGAATAACTCGTCATGAAAAATTGTCCGGTCTTCGGATACCACAAGCCCATTAAAATATTGCCCACAATTAAGTGAGACTCTTTAGGATAAGATTGAAATCTAGCACATAGACACGCTAAACATAATATCCGACCTACTAGTCGTTAAATAAAGTAAACTACTAATCATATTTTTATAAAGTTTAATGTCTACATTTATACCTTGTTCATCCTTATCAAGCTTTGCCGTAATAGCCATGGGAGTCTTGCTTATCATTGCATCTTCAAGCCCAAATCTCTTGATAAGTTCTCTTGTGTACTTAGCTTAATTTGTGAAAACCCATCATTCCTTTACTTGATTTGGAGTCCAAAGAAGTAGTTTAGCTCTCCCATCATAGACATCTCAAACTCATTCTCCATACATGATTCAAAATTTTTACAAAGCTTTTTATTAATGGATCCAAAAATAATACCATCAACATAAATTTAAACAATTAGAATTTCACTATCTACATGCTTTGTAAACAAAGTGGTATCAACTTTATCTTTTACAAAATTATTTGAAATTAGAAAAGTTGAAAGTTTTTCATACCAAACTCTTAGAGTTTGTTTTAAACCATATAAAACTTCATCAAGTTTGAAAACAAAATCCGGATGTGTAGGATCAACAAACCTGGGTGGGTGTTGAACATACACTTGCTCTTCTATAAAACATTTAAAAATGCATTTTTGATATCCATTTGAATAAGTTTGAAATCTTTAAATGAAGTAAAGGCAAGTGTCATTTCTATGGCTCAAGCCATGCTACTGGTGCAAAAGTTTTCTCAACATCGATACCTTCGATTTAGGTGTAACCTTGGGCCACTAACTTAGCTTTATTTTTAATAACATTACCCGATTCATCCAACTTGTTCCTAAAGTTCTATTTAGTACTAGTAGTTGGTCTATCATGGGGTCTAGGAATAAGATGTCAAACTTGATTGCGCTTAAATTAATTGAGCTCTTCTTGCATTACAAGCAGCCAATATGAGTCGGCCTCTGCTTCGAGGATGTTCTTGGGCTCAATATGTAAAATAAAAGCAAAATGGTCACATAAATCATGGAGTTTGGATCAAGTAGTTACCCCCTTAGATATATCACATATGATGAGATCCTTGGGATGAATTGAAGCATATCTCCAATCCTTTGGAAGTGGTTGTGTTGGCTCCACTTAAACCTCTTAAACTTCACCATGTTCATCAACATTTGACTTTTCTTTTTCTATAGGTAAGTTCAAGGTTATTCTCTCCATATCTTCACCTAAAGAATCAATCTCTACAACATCTTCACAAAAGTATTAGATTCCTCAAACTTGACATGTATAGATTCTTCAATAGTCAAAGTAGATCTATTGAAGAATCTAGAGGCCTTACTAGTATTTGAATACCCAACAAATATAGTTTCATAAGATTTGACATTAAATTTATCTAAATTATAATTAGTGTTTAAAATAAAGCATTTACAACCAAAAACTTTAAAATATGAAACATTAGGTTTTCTCAAATAGTAAATTTCAAAAAAGTTTTGAAAGTATTTTTACAAAAATAAATTCCATTTGAGATGTAACATGATCTGTTTACGGCCTCGGCCCATAAATATTGAGAGAGTCCACATTCATTTATAATTATCCCAGCCATTTCTTGAAGAGTACTATTCTTCCTTTCAACGACTCCATTTCGTTGTGGAGTTTTAGGACAAGATTGTTCATGTTTGATTCCATTTTCTTCACAATAAGTGATAAAGGAATGGTTAATAAATTTACCACCTCTATCACTTCTTATGCATAAAATTAAAAAATCTTTTTCTTTTTCAACTCTTTTTCTAAACACTTGAAAATATAAAAAAGCTTGATTTTTGTGTTCAAAAATGAAAACCCATGTAAAGCGAGAAAATCATCAACAAAAACAAAAACAAAATTTTCATTTAGACTTTTGGTTTTTGTTGGACCAAACAAATCCATGTGGATTAACTCTAAACTCTTGATGTCATGATATTCTTGATTATTTTGAAGGAGGACTTGGTTTGTTTTTAAAATTGGCACGCATCGCAAATGCGGTCCTTTTCAAATTTCAGACAAGGAATACCTTTACCACTTTCTTAGAATTAATTTTAGATAGATGGTCAAACGAAATAAGACCTAGTCTCCTATGCCATAACCAAGAATCTTCATTAAAAGCATTTAAACATGTAGCATTGCAATGTAAATTAGACATGTCAATCATGTAAACTTATTTCACGAAAACTGGAGAGAAGACATACATTAGTTTGTCTATCCAAAACATTGCAAGATAGATCATCAAAAACTACTTTAAAACCTCTATCACAAAGTTGAATAATACTCAAGAGATTATGCTTGAAACCATCAACTAAAATAACATTTTTAATTAAAGGAGGTGAGCCAATTATGATGTTAGTATACCGATAATTTTGCCCTAGGAATCATCTCCGAAGGTGACGATTCCACCTTCATTGTACCTTGAAAGGATTGCAAAATTGGTGATATCCCAAGTCATATGCCTTGAGCAACCGCTATCAAGATACCATCGCTCCATGCGTCTTGGAGCCTTGGTGTGTGCTTACATCAAGTAACGAGTTGGTTGATTTTGGTACTCAAATTTTCTTAGGTCCTATAGTGTTAGCTTTTCGAACCCAAATATGGTCATTAGAAGCATTTATTTTATCAAAACAGAACTTAGCTAAGTGACCCTTTCAGTCATAAGTGCATGAATAAACCCTACCATATATAAAAGCATAATGTGTGTGTGGATATGAGCATGCTTGGTGTGTGTAGAATGTCTTGCATGATCGAATAGAACCGACGTGTGTAGTATGAACATGTTAAAGTGTTGTGATTTAGGAGTGTGAGTATGTGTAGTATGATGAACATGTGTAGTATGAACATGTTTCTTTAGAGTGTGTTTCTAGGAAATATTGCCTCCATTCTAACTTTATCAAACTCACGTTTATTTAACACATCTCCTAATGATCTAATTTTATCTTTTAAAATAGAAATCTTATTTTTATCAATTAATGAAAATTTTGCTTTATAGGAAATTATATATGCATTAAAATCTTTTTGTATGGATATGAGTGTGGAAAATAAAGCACCTTTTTCTTTAGAAAGAGTGATAATTTTATTTTGAAGAGTTGCATTTTTCTTTTTCATTTTAAATACTTCTTGTTGGCCCAAAGGCCCATCACCCTAGTTTGATGATGATCAACTCATGTAGTTATATTTACTAATGATCTTGTGTTTAATTAGTGACAGATTCTTTATCAAGATCTTAGTAGGTGCAAAGCTCAACAAAGGATTAAATGTCAAGATTTGGAGCTAGCACGGGGTGATCCAAGGAGCTTTGGATCAAGCTTGGACCAAGTCAAGAAGATGAGAAGCCTTCAAGTGAAGACTTCAAGAAGATGAAGACTTGTGTCTAGGTATAAGATTTTGTTTTTGTTTAGATAAAATGTAAAGGATAGAATAGTTGGTGGATTGCTCAAGTCATATCACACACACACTCTTGATAGAATTATTTTCATGATAAAAATTTCATTTCATAAAAGATTTTCTTGTTAAGAAAAGATTTTCATTGTGACAAGATTCTATTTGGTTCTTGGTATTTCAAGTTTACATATCTTATATCCAAAACCAAGTTTAGTGCTTTATATCAAAAACTAGATATTTCATCTTGATTGTGTAGTGGATCATATCCATACACACTATACTTTAAAGTATATCTTGTTTTTGTATTTGATAAAAATTTGGAAAAACATGTTGTTTTAGAAAAACAGTTTTTATTATGAGCCAATATTTCCAAGTTACAAAAAATAGTCAAATCTTTAATAACATGCCTTGATTTTGTGCAAGCATGTTTCTATATCATAAAACTATTTTTTGTAGAATTTCTAAGTATTTATGGGATTTTTTATTAAGCCAAAAAGACCAATCTTTAATCCCAAAATTTTCAGGTTCTGGCAGTTCTGATTTTTCAGAACTGACAGTGACCGGTCGACCGGGTCGGTCGACCGGACATGCACAGACGTGCACGCCTGTGTGCACTGGAGAACGGTCGACCGGACCGGTCGACCGCTTCAGAGAGCTTTGCTCTCAGGAAATCTCGGTCGACCGGGCCGGTCGACCGACAGAGAGTTTACTCTCTCCTCCAGGTGCGCGGTCGACCGGGCCGGTCGACCGGAGGCTGCAACGGTCGGATTTTTGACCGTTGCCGGTCGACCGGACCGGTCGACCGGAAGCTCTGACAGAGCCCAACGGACAGATTTTTCTGGCCTCTATAAAAGGGGGTTTTGTCATTGTTTGAAGCTAAGATTTTAAGAGAGCTTTTGTCCAGTTATTTCCATTCTTTTAGCAGAGTTTTCTCCACAAAATAGAGTGCCAATATTTCCTATCAAAAGGGATTTTATCAAGAGAGTGTTTATTGTGATTTCTTGAGTTTTCCATCAAAGTTCTTTCCTTGATTTCTCACACTACACTTGAGCATCCATAGTTATATCTATCCTATAGGAGAGTTGTAGTGAGAGTTTTTGTAAGGTGATCAAAGTGTTGTGATCACCAAAGACTTGTTCTTTGTTCTTTGAGGAGACGGGCAAGTGTGCTCGTTGTGGTGTGGAGTTCGGGTGTGAACTCTTGTGGTGCGAGGTGCGGCCTCGGCGAGTCGGTGGACTTGCGTGTGTAAGGGACTTGGGAGTCCGAGGGATTGTAGGTGTTGCGGCACCAAGGAGAGATCCGGTTGGATCGTGCATAGTGGAAATCCTTCGTGTGTCGAAGGCGGGGATGTAGAGCAAGTGTGCTCGAACCTCGAAACAAACCCTTTGTGTTTGCGATTGCTCACTCTATCTCTCTCTCTCTCTCTCTTTGTCTCTTTTATATCTTGCATTCAATTATTGTCTATCTTTATATGCTTGATATACCCTTGTGCTTAATTGTTATATAATTGCTTGGGATTGATTGTCTAACACTTGTATTCAACCAAGAGAGCCAACGCGGCACCTCAACCCATTCAAGGGGAATCTAGAGGAGTTTGTCCAGAGCCTCGCAAGGGGAATTCGGCAACACTCTTGTGTTATACATAAGTGTTTAATTAAAAGAAGTTTAATTTGGTCAACTTAGTTTTAATTCCGCATTATTTGTTCATAAGTGACCATTAGATTAGCCATCACCTATTCACCCCCCCTCTAGGTGAACTTACAAGATTGGTATCAGAGCTAGTGCTCTTGATATTGGGTCTAACAACCTAAGAGTTAAAGATCCTCTTTTAGGCTAATCACAAGATTTGTACACACACCATGGACTTCATGTCACCACCCACCTTTGACATCCTTAACATCCAAATTTGGAAGGTTAAGATGTCAATGTACCTCAAAGCCTTAGGATTTCATGTCTATCTTGCCACTACTAATAATGCTTATTCTTTAGATGGTAAGAACATTGAGGCTAATGCAAAAGCCCTTCATGCTATTAAGTCAACCCTAAATGATGATTATTTATCTAGCGTTTCTAATGTTGAATCGGCTTTTGTAGCTTGGAACATCATCACCTCCCTTGGCGAAAAGGACCTATACTATGCGGGGAGCGATTCGGACGTTGGAAGCGACATCTCCAACGTATGCTATATGGTCCAAGGGGATAACCCCCTTGAGGTAAACTCCGAATCCGATGATGAGGACATGTCATATGATGAGCTCACTTCATTTTGCCAAACAATTCTTGAGAAATATGACATGATTAAGAAAGAAAATAAAAATTTGAAAAAGGAACTTGATTGCATGCATGTAGAACATGACTCTTTTAGAAGTAACATTGCATGTTTAGAAAAAGATAATAAAATTTTGAAAAAGAATTTGATGCCATGCTTAATGATAAAGATTCTTTAGAAAATAAAATGGCATGCTTAGAAAAAGAAAATGAAGATTTGAAAAATGAGAATATTTCCTTAATGTCTAAATTGAATGTTTTATGTGAAGGAAATATGATTTTGAAAAACAAGATTGATTTGGTGGAAAAACAAAAGGAAGATGTTTTTCAAGAAAATAAATCTTTGAAAAGAAAAATTTGTGAAAAAGAAAAAGATTTTGTTTCACAAAAGAAAAAGAAAAGTGATTCTATATCTCATCATGCTTCTCATGCTCACATTGATCAAAATGAGATTAAAAATTTGAAAAATAAAATTGATAATTTGAGCTCTAATTTGAGCTCATGTGCATTCAATCATACTAGATTGGAATCCTTGTTTCAAAAGAAACAAGTTCCTCATACTCATGCACATCATCATCATGACCATGCTTATGATGCACATCATGCTCACACTCCCACTCATAAGTATGCTAAGGTGTACACATGTACACATTGTGGCCGCAAAGGCCATCTAAGAAAATTTTGTTATGAAAGGTTAAATGTTCTCATTTTTGATAAAAAATAAAAATGCTTGGGTTCCTTACAAGACTAACCCCATAGGACCCAAGAAAATATGGGTACCAAAATCCCCACCTTGTGTATTTGATGTAGGTGAGGAATCTCTCAAAACGTGAGAGATTTGGTGCCTTGATGGTGGGTGCAATTGAACTAAAATGATACATACTTGGAGCACCGCTATCAAGAAATTTTGGTGGGTCAACCACCATGCTTGGAGTTTTAGAGTTGGTAACAATTTCTAAACTTCTATTTTATTTATGTACATGCTTTTTATTTTCATAATATCATTCATAGCATGTTCATGTTTTAAGATTTTTTTTTTCTTCATGTGGCTTTACATGCTTAAATGTAGAATGTGTCAAAACTTGTATTTATACATATATGAATAGTGAACTACAATTGACTTATATACATTTGAACTTCATGCTCATTTGTATTCACTATATGCATGTGTATAGGCTAGTTTTGATGATTCCGTCATTTATACCTGTTATGCCTATCTTTGATCTTACTTCATGTATATGTGTGTTTAATTCAAATCTAATAAATATACATGTATACCCTTGAGTCATTTGCCTTCATGCAATATATATTGGACTCTTTTCATATTTGGGATATGTATGCATATTGTTAGAATTGGATAAATCATACATATACCATGAAGATTTGTATTTTAAAAAAAAAAATTGATGATTTTTCATGTTTTTGATTTGTATTAAAGAGTAAAACATGTGTAAAACAAAATGTGATTTATGATCTTTTTGAGCTTGAATGACTACTTTCATAAAAATACTATTTACATGATCCTTTGAACACTCATCTTTATGATACAAAATATTTTGAGCTTTATAGACCATGAGTGATTAAATCTTTGTGTATTTAGTATTGCTTTATGAAAAATATATGATTTGTTTTAAGATGAAAAATAAAATTTTCATGAGATTCATGCTTTACTTTCTATTTTCATGAAAATACCATTTACATAACCTTTGAACACTCATCTTTTATGATAAAAGATAATTTTTGAGCTTTATGGACTATGAGTGCTTAAACTTGTATGTATTTAGTATAATTCATGAATAACATATGATTTCATGCTTGTGAAGGATCTTTAACTAGTTTTTCAAAAATTATTTATAACTAGTTATTTATTCTTCAAATTTGGTAGTGCTTAGACATAACTATTTTTAAAACCTACCAATTTTTGGTTATGAGTATATACATGACTTACAATGTTAATTTACAATTGGTATATTACTCACATTTTGGTTCCTATATATGTATGCCCTAATTTTCAAAATGGTCTTATCTATTCACATACATATATATGATTTTCATGTGCTTGCTTTACAATTGATTTACATTCTTAAAAGCACAAAAAGTTTATGCTAAGTTAAGTTAACACCTTATATTAACTATGCATAAGCTTATGAAAAATAAAAAGATTTTATTTTAGATCTTTCATTTGGTATCAATATGCTTCAACTTCAAATTTGTTATATGATTACAATTGATATCAATATGTTTGAAACATTAAAAGATTTTGCAATGATAACTTGATATCACACATCTTCAATTGCTATTTTCTATTGGTATCAAAATTACAAATTATGATTGGTTCAAAATTTGTTTAATTGGGAAAAGTTTAAAATTTTGTTTTGATAAAGAAAAAAAATTTAAAAATGTTTTGTTTTGTATTTCCTATATGCAAGGAGAGCTTAACATCTCTCTTACATATAGATTCATGTTGAGTGTATTGTGTATTGAGAAGCTTAACATCTTTTCTTTATGTGGTACACGTGTGTAGGGGGAGCTTCACATCTCCTCTTATGCATTACATAATATGTGTTATGTGAATTGGGGCTTATCATCCCTTCTTCATGTAATGCATATGTGTAGGGAAGCTAACTTAGCGTCTTCCTCTTCATGAATTTATAACGCATATAAATTTTATTGATTGATTTGATTACCCCTCTTTGATTTCTTTGTTTTTTTGACAAAAAGGGGGAGAAAATTTGTTTGATGTATTTTTACTTTGAACCCTTTGGTGATGATTGACAAAAAGGGGGAGAAGTATTTGTAAGTATTTGTGATATATGCATGTCTTCCTTGCTTAAGGGGGAGTAAGATTTATGTTTTATGCATATATGTCTTTGATTTGCAAATAGGAGAAAAAGATTTGATTTATGATTTGATTTAAGATTTGATTTATATGATTGCATCTCCTACATTTGCATACATGTCATATGCTTCATTGCCATATCTTATTATTTATGTCTATGCATGAGTTAAGGGGGAGCTTCTTTGAAGCTTTACTTTAATCCATGCATATATAACGTCATGAGTTTTGTCATCATCAAAAAGGGGGAGATTGTTGGCCCAAAGGCCCATCACCCTAGTTTTGATGATGATCAACTCATGTAGTTATATTTACTAATGATCTTGTGTTTAATTAGTGACAGATTCTTTATCAAGATCTTAGTAGGTGCAAAGCTCAACAAAGGATTAAATGTCAAGATTTGGAGCTAGCACGGGGTGATCCAAGGAGCTTTGGATCAAGCTTGGACCAAGTCAAGAAGATGAGAAGCCTTCAAGTGAAGACTTCAAGAAGATGAAGACTTGTGTCTAGGTATAAGATTTTGTTTTTGTTTAGATAAAATGTAAAGGATAGAATAGTTGGTGGATTGCTCAAGTCATATCACACACACACTCTTGATAGAATTGTTTTCATGATAAAAATTTCATTTCATAAAAGATTTTCTTGTTAAGAAAAGATTTTCATTGTGACAAGATTCTATTTGGTTCTTGGTATTTCAAGTTTACATATCTTATATCCAAAACCAAGTTTAGTGCTTTATGTCAAAAACTAGATATTTCATCTTGATTGTGTAGTGGATCATATCCATACACACTATGCTTTAAAGTATATCTTGTTTTTGTATTTGATAAAAATTTGGAAAAACATGTTGTTTTAGAAAAACAGTTTTTATTATGAGCCAATATTTCCAAGTTACAAAAAATAGTCAAATCTTTAATAACATGCCTTGATTTTGTGCAAGCATGTTTCTATATCATAAAACTATTTTTTGTAGAATTTCTAAGTATTTATGGGATTTTTATTAAGCCAAAAAGACCAATCTTTAATCCCAAAATTTTCAGGTTCTGGCAGTTCTGATTTTTCAGAACTGACAGTGGCCGGTCGACCGGGTCGGTCGACCGGACGTGCACAGACGTGCACGCCTGTGTGCACTGGAGAACGGTCGACCGGACCGGTCGACCGCTTCAGAGAGCTTTGCTCTCAGGAAATCTCGGTCGACCGGGCCGGTCGACCGACAGAGAGTTTACTCTCTCCTCCAGGTGCGCGGTCGACCGGGCCGGTCGACCGGAGGCTGCAACGGTCGGATTTTTGACCGTTGCCGGTCGACCGGACCGGTCGACCGGAAGCTCTGACAGAGCCCAACGGACAGATTTTTCTGGCCTCTATAAAAGGGGTTTTGTCATTGTTTGAAGCTAAGATTTTAAGAGAGCTTTTGTCCAGTTATTTCCATTCTTTTAGCAGAGTTTTCTCCACAAAATAGAGTGCCAATATTTCCTATCAAAAGGGATTTTATCAAGAGAGTGTTTATTGTGATTTCTTGAGTTTTCCATCAAAGTTCTTTCCTTGATTTCTCACACTACACTTGAGCATCCATAGTTATATCTATCCTATAGGAGAGTTGTAGTGAGAGTTTTTGTAAGGTGATCAAAGTGTTGTGATCACCAAAGACTTGTTCTTTGTTCTTTGAGGAGACGGGCAAGTGTGCTCGTTGTGGTGTGGAGTTCGGGTGTGAACTCTTGTGGTGCGAGGTGCGGCCTCGGCGAGTCGGTGGACTTGCGTGTGTAAGGGACTTGGGAGTCCGAGGGATTGTAGGTGTTGCGGCACCAAGGAGAGATCCGGTTGGATCGTGCATAGTGGAAATCCTTCGTGTGTCGAAGGCGGGGATGTAGAGCAAGTGTGCTCGAACCTCGAAACAAACCCTTTGTGTTTGCGATTGCTCACTCTATCTCTCTCTCTCTCTTTGTCTCTTTTATATCTTGCATTCAATTATTGTCTATCTTTATATGCTTGATATACCCTTGTGCTTAATTGTTATATAATTGCTTGGGATTGATTGTCTAACACTTGTATTCAACCAAGAGAGCCAACGCGGCACCTCAACCCATTCAAGGGGAATCTAGAGGAGTTTGTCCAGAGCCTCGCAAGGGGAATTCGGCAACACTCTTGTGTTATACATAAGTATTTAATTAAAAGAAGTTTAATTTGGTCAACTTAGTTTTAATTCCGCATTATTTGTTCATAAGTGACCATTAGATTAGCCATCACCTATTCACCGCCCCTCTAGGTGAACTTACACTTCTTTATAAGGAAATCATAGTTGTCAGACAACTCTTCAAAAGTCTTACCCAATTCATCCATTGTTGATTCACAACCATCAAGTGAGGGTCCAGATGTTACCTTAGGTGTATTATTATTAGTCATGAAACACACATGTGCTGTATCCACTTCTTCATTGGTTTCACTCTCTGAGTCCCAAGTAGCTTTGAGAGCCTTCTTTTTGTAGGGCTTCTTGGAGGTTGATGGTTTGCTTTTGGTCTTCGGACAATCCGCAACCATGTGGCCCGCTTCCGGTAATTGAAGCAAATAATCTTCTTGTATTTCTTCCCTTGCCATCGTCTTCTATTATTAAACTTGGCCTTGTTGTACATCCTCCTTACATTTTTACTGGGAGGGAGAGTTGTTTGTTATTCTCTTCTACATCATCATCGTCGGGATGGTAGGAGTGAATTTGAAGGCGATTATCTTCTTTTTTGTGGCGCCATCTCTTCTCTTGTCTTCCTTTTCATTTCATGGGTCTTAAGATTTCCCATAAGACCGATGAGCTCCATCTCTTCTTTGTCATTAAGCTCCTTCAATGTAGTAGTTTTGACTTCCCATGAGGGCAGAAGTGCACGAATGACCTTCCTTACTTTTTGGTCATTGTCAATGGCATCACTTAAAGAAGCAAGACCATTAGTTATTTTAATAAATCCTGTTACCATGTCATCAATGGAGTCATTATCATGCATGGTGAAATTTTCATATTGGAAACGCAAGAGATCAATTTTTGCTCTCTTGACTTGTGATGTTCCCTCGTGTGTTACCACTAGGTGCGTCCAAATTTCATAGGCGGATTTGCAATGAATGATCCTAGCTATATTGTCATCGTTCAAGGCTTGAAGTAAGGCATAGTGTGCCTTAGTATTTACATCAAACTCCTTAGTGACAATGTCGGATCAAGTGTCCTCTGAAATCACCTAGAGGGGGGTGAATAGGTGATGGCTATATGAATTATGGCAATAATGCGAAATTTAAAATTTAACACACAAATAGCACAAATATAGACTTGTAATAAATATAACAATAAATGTGCAAGAATTAAAAGGAGTAGAGTTGAGAGAAAATTCGAGCAAACGCAAACGCAAGGATGTGTTTCCGAGGTTCGAGCCACGCTCTACGTCCCCGCCTTCACACTTGAAGGATTTGCACTACTATTGTTGATCCCACCGGATCGCCAATACAAGGACACACTTGTCCCTACACTTGTGATGCCGCAACACCACCCGACGCTCACTAGCTCCCTTGAGGCCGATGCCTCTACAACTTCACTCAATAAGAAAGGTGATCACACTTGATCAAAATAGCTCACTTGCACAATCCTAGAGCCAATGATATAGATGTAGAGCTTGGGATTGTGGTGTGCAAAAACTAGAGAGAATGCAGAGGAATAGGCTACAAGTTGGGTGTTGGGAATTTAGGCTTTGAGAAATCTTTTGTAAAAGAAAGGAATTGAAATTCTTTGTAAAGCTCTTGTAAAATCTTTTGGAATTCCTTTGTAATAGTTGTCTTATCAATATGAGGTGACCCTCTATTTATAGGGGTCAAAAACAGCCTCACAAAATCGTTGGTGTCAAAACCCAAAAGAGAATCAGCCTGAAAAAATAGCTGTTGGATCTGTCAGAACTTTTGACAGAGTCCGGTCGACCGAGTCGGTCGACCGCCAACGGTCAAAAATGTGACCGTTGGGGCTCTACGGTCGACCGAAAAATCCTGTGAACGCAATTGTGCCTCGGTCGACCGGGTCGGTCGACTGATATAGACATGCACAGTTTGTGCACATCGGTCGACCGGGTCGGTCGACCGGTTACTGTGAGTTCTGAAATATCAGAACTTCCAGAACCAGAATTTTGGGTTTTGGGTTTTTGGACTTGGGTTAAATTTTTGGAACTTGTAAAAACATAGAGTATGAGCATATGTCATACTTCTATCATGTAAAAAATAGTTTGATAAAAAACCTTTTGATAAAAACTTGTTTTTCCATAAAATTGTTTTTCCAAAAATATTGTCTTTCTAAAAAGTTTATTTCCAAACATGTTTGCTTTAAATCTAAGTTAGAAAATGGAAATTGAAAATCTTTTTGAAGTCATGAACCTAACTAAAAAGGTGTGTGTGTGTGATAATCCCATAGCTCTACTTCTAATATCTAGCTTTGACAAAATATCTAAAATAAAAATAAAAATACAAATCTTGTTTTCTTTGATGTCTTGATCTTCACATCATCATCTTGATCCCGAAGCATCCTAGTTGTGCATAGCTTGGGAATCTTCATTTTTGCGGCGTCCAAACTTGTGAGTCTTTTAGCGGAGCCGTCAAAAACCTGTTCTTGAACCTGAAATCCTTTTAAACAAAAGTATTAAATACATAACTAAATATGTTTTGTTATCATCAAAATAATGGGATAATGGCCTTTGGGCCAACAATCTCCCCCTTTTTGATGATGGCAAAACATATGTAGTTATCACAAAATATTTTGGGTAGAGACTTCAAATGAAGCTCCCCCTCAACACATGCATATATATAGGAAAACATATGTAAATGGTAAACACCATATTTCCATGCCAACAAATGATACCAAATACTCATGTCATAGAATAGATGAAGGAAATGAGTTCATACATGACATAGATAAGAGATACATAAAAACAAAAGATAACCATGTCCACAACACATACAAAAAAAAAATACATGTCCAAAGCAAAATAAAAATAAATACTACATGTCCAAACAACAAATACTACATGTCCATCACAAAATATCCAAACACAAATACTACAAGATAACTCTCCCCAAATAACTCTCCCCCTTTTTGCCATCATCAAAAAGGGAAGGTCACTCAGCAGCATCATCATCATCTCCAGCATCCTCGTCCTCCTCGTCGTCGGCATGCTCAGATGAGCCCTCAGCCATCTTCTTGTCACCACCATCTTCTTCCTCTGAGGAAGAAGCAACCTCCTCTGGATCGATGCCATCAACTCTGGTGCGCGGTGGTGGAACAGAAGAACGTGCTCTGGGAGGGAATGGAGGACCGGTGGCTGGTAGTCGACAAGCAATCGGAGTACGGTCAGGAACGAGCATGTCAAATTTTGTGAAAAGAGCCTGAAACTGAACGTCCACGAATCTCATGGACTCAGCAAAATATGACATGTTGTTCCGGATCTCCGCCCGAAAAGCAGCATCCTGAATGGCACGAGCATCCAACTCCGCTCGAATAGCTGCGTCGCGCTTCTCGACCCAGGCCTGGTGCGCCTCGATCTGAGAGCGGACCTCCGAAGAAAGAAGGGCCTGAAACTCAGGAGGAAAAACAGGGGCTGAAGAGGAAGAAGATCCAGGTGCAGAAGATGAGCCAGGACCAACAGGAGGAATAGGTGGTTGCACAGGAGCGTGTCTACGCAGCTGAGCTTCCATCATCTTCAGGACAACTCCGTTGATGTTGGTCAAGGGATTGGAGGGACTTTCACCAGAAAGATCAAAATCAAGAGCCCTAAGAAGATGGGTAATTAGCATGCCGTAGGGCAAGCTCCTACCCGCAGTACGAATCTGATCAGAAGCCATGTGAGAGGCTATGACTCTAGGAAAGTTTATCTTAATGCCTCGAAGAAGGCAATAGATAATCAAAGGTACGCAACCCCTAGCGTGGCTATACTCACCATGCTTGGGGACAATGTTGAAGAAAATAATCTTAGCAAGGACCTGAGCAGTGAGAGTGTACCTACTCACAACCTCATTCCTTACTAGACCGGGGTTGTCATCCCCGTGGATCAAGGTAGAGGCGGTGAGCGCAGACTCACCGTCCGGAAATTCAAAGTCATGCAGATCATGGGTATACACATCTGCTCCACCAGTGGAGAGATGCAGAATCCTAGCAAATCGACCGATAGAAAGGTCGATGTCCCTACCTAAAACCCTAGATGTGATACGATTACCATCAAATTCAAAATTAGCATAAAAGTAAGGAACAAGAGAGGTGTAAACTTGCTCCTTGATGGTCAAGAATTCCACTAAATTGTTGGTCTACAGAATGTGGGGGATATTCAAGTGTTCGAAATCTTGGATAACAACAAATCTCCCCGAGTTAATGTTCCTCGTGGAAAGGTGGGAGTACCGATCAGCAGCAAGATCGTTTAGAAAGAGCCTAACGGGTCTAGGAACCTGAGATGAAGGTTGAGCAACAGCCTTCCCTTTCTCAGTTCGAGATCGTTTCGGCATGATGAATAAAAATTGGATTTTTTAGGTTTTAAACAAGTTAGGGCTTGATCTAGATGCTTAGAAATCTAGAATTGATGACAATAGATAGTTGATTCCAAGGCAAGATATGAAAACAGAGTCAAAAATCGGATTTTTACCTTAATCTTGAAGAACTGAAACCCTAGATCAGTAAAAACCGAATTTCTCCGAATCCAGCGGATGGATGATCCTGAAATTGAAGATCTGGAAGTAGAAGAAGGAGTTGAAAGTGGGTTTTAAATTAATTTGGGATCGGTTGAGAGATTGGAGAGAAAAAGAAAATTTTTGGAGAGAGATGGAGTCGGGTTCGTCGGCTGAGTGAGAGAGAGAGAGAGAAAAAAAAAATGAAGAGAAATGACAGATATAGGGCAGAATTCGACGATCGGTCGACCGGTCCGGTCGACCGAAACAACCCGAGAGTTCTGAATTTTCAGAACGGTCGACCGGGTCGGTCGACCGAATTAACCCGAGAACTCTGCAGACTAGATCGGTCGACCGGGACATATAGTCGGTCGACCGATAACAGAAAAGAAATAAAAATTTCTTCTCAGGCAGAGTCGGTCGACCGGGGCTTTATAGGTCGGTCGACCGGCTTTACCTGAAATCTGTTAACAGCAACTGGCCCAAAAAAAAAATTTTAAAGAAATTTGTAATCAAAATAAGTATGACATATTAAACATATAGGAATACACCAACAGGTTTTAAATCTTCATTAAGTTATTACAACATCAAAATTCATGCAATCCCTTTTTAATTTTATTTTCATATTTAAACAAAGATTTTAAAGATGTTGAAGCCGAATACCCAGTGACGGGTTCTGAACTTCATCCTCTTGATTCCTCTTGAATGAGTTGAGGTGCGCAATTGCCATCTTTAAGGTGTTTGTTTAAATAGGAAATTTTGCAAATGTTTATTTTTATTTATGAAAATAATGTGTATATGTATACAAGTATATAATCACAAATTATAAACTATACATGTGGACATACATTAAACAAGGCATGAAACAAAAGATATAGAAGTTAACACAAGGCACATATACAATATGATAGAAGAGTAGTTCTATACAAGCATATATCAATAGAGTACAAAAGCAAACTATCAATTCTATACTTATGTATACATGACTAAAAATCAAAAACTTTTAAATGGAGATGTTACCAATTGAAGGGCAATCTCCAAAATAGGTGCCTCCACGATAGCGATGCATGCACGATTTGTTCTTTAAGCTCCGATGCATCAACCACCCGGGCACCACCTCCTCCTAAGTCTTGGAGGGGTAGATCCACCTATACCTGTATCATTTAAATTCGGTTGCTCTTTTGGTACCCAAATCTTAGTGGGTCCTTTGGGGTTAGATCCGGGGCGAACCCAAACAAATTTATTCTTAACATTGTTCTTAGCATAACAAAACTTTTCTAAATGGCCTTTGCGGCCACAATACGTGCAAATAAAAATTCTACCACTATTGTACATAAAAGCATGGTTATGTGTGTGTGCATGTCTATGTGTAGCATGTTTATGATGAACATGTTTCCCTTGGGCTACTCCCTTAGGAAATTTAGATGCAAGCTTGTTAAAATCAAATGCACATTTCTTTAAAGTGTTATCTAAAGAATCAACACGTTTTTGAATTTCAACAAAAATATTTTTATTACTAGAAATCATGGGGGTTTTTCCTTTATTAGCTACCTTATACTTATCAAAATCATTTTTTAATTTTTCAAAAGAACTAGATAACTCATTTTTCTCTTTTAAACAAATTTCAAGTTTGTTCTTCAAAACATCATTTTCCTTTTTCAATTTCTTATTATGAGATTGTGAAATCTCATACCTATGTTGCAATTCTTCAAAAAATTGAGCAAGTTCATCCATTGTGAGATCATCATCATCAATGGAAGTTTCTAGACATACCTTAGATGAATCCTCACCTTGTGCCATAAAGCACATGTTAGCGGCGTCGTGCTCCTCTTCGGATTCCGACTCCGAGTCATCCCATGTAGCGGCCAAGGCTTTCTTCTTCTTCCCGTGCTTGGAGGTGGTTGCTTGGAGAGCGGGGCAATCGGCAATTAGGTGACCGATCTTCTTGCAATGGAAGTAAGGACCGGGTTCTTCTCTTTTCTTCTCGTACCTTCCTTGAGGCTTCCCCCTTCGGAAGTTACTTTGCCGTCCCTTCTTGTAAAACATCTTGCCCACCTTCCGGATGAGCATGGCGAAATCCTCATCGCAATCTTCGGATGAGTCGTCTTCCTCAATGGTAGTAGGAGTGGCTTTGAAGGCAATCGTCTTCTTCTTTGGTGCCTCCCTCTCTTCTCTAACTTTCATCTCCATCTCTTGCGTCTTGAGATTTCCGATGAAGCCGGAGAAGTCCATCTCCTCTTTGTCGTTGAGCTCCTTGAGTGTGGTCGCCTTGACTTCCCAAGCTTTAGGAAGAGCTCTAATCACCTTCCTTATCTTTTGATCATTATCAATCTTGTCGCCTAAGGAAGAAAGAGCATTAGTTATTTTTGTAAAACGGGTGAGCATGTCATCAATACTCTCATTATCAAACATATAAAAATTCTCATATTGAGAACGTAGCAAGTCAACCTTAGCTCTTTTGACTTGTGACGTTCCCTCATGAGTCACAATAAGTATGTTCCAAACCTCAAATGCGGATTTACAATTAATTATGCGTGCAAGGTCATCCTCATTTAATGCTTGGGTCAATGCATATTGTGCCCTAGCATTAGCCTCATAGTCTTTGGAAGTATCCTCGGACCATGTGCTCTCATCACTAGTGGGTTCAATGAAATCTTTGGTTATAACCTAGCTACCCTAACTCCTAGGGATTTAAGGAAGAGATTCATTTTCACCTTCCAAATGGGGAAGTTTAAACCATCAAACTTGGGTGGGGATTTAATGCTAGAGAAGTCCATGGATGCCATGAATGCATAAGCAAATATAAATGCAACAAAAATGTATATAGCCAAATATGGATCTCCCTAAGGTGGTTAGACCTAAGTTGTAGGGTTAGGCTCTAATACCAATTGAAATCACCTAGAGGGGGGTGAATAGGTGATGGCTATATGAATTATGGCAATAATGCGGAATTTAAAATTTAACACACAAATAGCACAAATATAGACTTGCAATAAATATAACAATAAATGTGCAAGAATTAAAAGGAGTAGAGTTGAGAGAAAATTCGAGCAAACACAAACGCAAGGATGTGTTTCCGAGGTTCGAGCCACGCTCTACGTCCCCGCCTTCACACTTGAAGGATTTGCACTACTATTGTTGATCCCACCGGATCGCCAATACAAGGACACACTTGTCCCTACACTTGTGATGCCGCAACACCACCCGAAGCTCACTAGCTCCCTTGAGGTCGATGCCTCTACAACTTCACTCAATAAGAAAGGTGATCACACTTGATCAAAATAGCTCACTTGCACAATCCTAGAGCCAATGATATAGATGTAGAGCTTGGGATTGTGGTGTGCAAAAACTAGAGAGAATGTAGAGGAATAGGCTACAAGTTGGGTGTTGGGAATTTAGGCTTTGAGAAATCTTTTGTAAAAGAAAGGAATTGAAATTCTTTGTAAAGCTCTTGTAAAATCTTTTGGAATTCCTTTGTAATAGTTGTCTTATCAATATGAGGTGACCCTCTATTTATAGGGGTCAAAAACAGCCTCACAAAATCGTTGGTGTCAAAACCCAAAAGAGAATCAGCCTGAAAAAATAGCTGTTGGATCTGTCAGAACTTTTGACAGAGTCCGGTCGACCGGGTCGGTCGACCGCCAACGGTCAAAAATGTGACCGTTGGGGCTCTACGGTCGACCGGGTCGGTCGACCGAAAAATCCTGTGAACGCAATTGTGCCTCGGTCGACCGGGTCGGTCGACTGATATAGACATGCACAGTTTGTGCACATCGGTCGACCGGGTCGGTCGACCGGTTACTGTGAGTTCTGAAATATCAGAACTTCCAGAACCAGAATTTTGGGTTTGGGTTTTTGGACTTGGGTTAAATTTTTGGAACTTGTAAAAACATAGAGTATGAGCATATGTCATACTTCTATCATGTAAAAAATAGTTTGATAAAAAACCTTTTGATAAAAACTTGTTTTTCCATAAAATTGTTTTTTCAAAAATATTGTCTTTCTAAAAAGTTTATTTCCAAACATGTTTGCTTTAAATCTAAGTTAAAAAATGGAAATTGAAAATCTTTTTGAAGTCATGAACCTAACTAAAAAGGTGTGTGTGTGTGTGTGTGTGATAATCCCATAGCTCTACTTCTAATATCTAGCTTTGACAAAATATCTAAAATAAAAAATAAAAATACAAATCTTGTTTTCTTTGATGTCTTGATCTTGTCTTGATCTTCACATCATCATCTTGATCCCGAAGCATCCTAGTTGTGCATAGCTTGGGAATCTTCATTTTTGCGGCGTCCAAACTTGTGAGACTTTTAGCGGAGCCGTCAAAAACCTGTTCTTGAACCTGAAATCCTTTTAAACATAAGTATTAAATACATAACTAAATATGTTTTGTTATCATCAAAATAACTGGGATAATGGCCTTTGGGCCAACATCCTCATCACCAATGGGCACACTAAAGGGTTTAGTCACCGCCTTTGCAACCCAGCTTTCTAAGGATTGCAAAAATACAGTTATCTTAACCTTCGAAATGGAAAAACTTAAGGCCATTAAACTTGAGAGGGGTTTTAATACCTTGGGACATTTTTACTATTGTGAATGAAAATGAAATTGTAAATGAATTGATTAGTAAATAGGATCTCTCTAAGGTGATTAAGCCAAAATCTTGAGACTAAGGCTCTGATACCAATTGAAAGTACACCTAGAGGGGGTGAATAGGTGCAGTGCTAATCTAAGAAAAATGATGCGGAATTAAAAACTAAATGCTAACACACTAAGTGTATAACCAAGAGTGACGAATTTCCCGTGAAGGGCTCTGGAACTACTCCTCACGATTCTTCTGAATTATGAGTTGAGGTGCTTTAATAGCTCTCTTGGTTCAATATAAGTGTGGGCACACAAACTATATCAAGCATATGAATATAAACAAGTAAAGCAATGCAAGATATAAGAGAGATGAGAGTTAAAAGATAGAAGATCAAGCGCAAACACTGGAATATGTTTCGAGGTTCGAGCCACTGCTCTACGTCCCTGCCTTCACACAGAAAGATTTTAACTACCCACTATTGGATCTTCCATAAAGGGACCTTACAATAAGAAATTACAATTTGGTCTACACAAGACGGGAGTACACAACTCCACTACTCAACCCTCTACACAAAGCCAATTGAGATTACTGAAAGTACACCTAGAGGGGGGTGAATAGGTGTATGGCTAATCTAATGACAAATGATGCGGAATTAAAAACAAATTACAACACACTTAGTGTAACCAAAGTGTGTAGCCGAATTCCCGGTGAAGGGCTCTAGACTAACTCCTCTGAATTCCTCTAAATAAGAGTTGAGGTGCTATATGAAGTTCTCTTAGTTCAACACAAATATGGGCGCACACAAACAATACCAAGCATATAAGCATGATATAAACAATATGAAATCATGCAAGGCACAATATAAGAGAGAGTTTAGTGATAGTAGATCAATCGCAAACAACGAAATATGTTTCGAGGTTTGAGCCACTGCTCTACGTCCCCGCCTTCACACAGAAAGATTTCTACTAAAGCGTCCACACAGAACTTTCCACATAGGGAACATCCACTGAGGATTTGGGTAATACAAATAAAGAGTACACAACTCCTCTCTCCAACAAACACAACCTCTACACAAGAGGCAAGGCACAACAATAATCACCTCTACACTTAGAGGGATGGGTACTTAGCCAAACAAAAATCACCTCATACTAGAGGGATAAGGCTTAAAACCAAATAACAATCTCAATCACTTCTACACTTAGAGGGATTCCAACAAAACCTCCACAATTACCTTTACTCGAGAGGGATAACAACAAACCCAAATAAAAGAAAGTTTACAACTCTTGGTGGTCTCACTAAACCACAACCAATTTTTCTCACAAAACAAAGAACCTATAGATATGATAGATATGATAGCTCAAGTGTGAGAATACAAGGTGTTTGGTAAACAAATCACAGAGAAAAATACTTGGGAAAACAACTAGAATAAGATAGAAATGAAGATCAAAACCAATATCCCAAATACTCTATTTTTCTTTAATTTTTCCAACCCTTGAAAATAAATAAAGATAAGTCCTTTTTAACCCAAAAACTCTTTTAAAACTTGTTGCTAAAACACTTAAGAAGATGGGAATTTTTACTCTTGAAATTCTTAAAGATACCAGCCTAAGAGATGGGTATTTATACCCTCTCAAAAATCTGCCCGTTGGCAGTCTGGAACGGGCAAAATTGCCCTTCCAGTCGACCGCCCGGTCGACCGATCAACGGTCATTTTTCTGACCGTTGAGCCACCAGTCGACCGCCCGATCGACCGGGACTAGATCCAAAGAGCAGAGCTCTCTGGACGGTCGAATGCCCGGTCGATCGGCCCACTAGCCAAACAGGCTATGCATGTTTGTGCACATCGGTCGACCGGCCCGGTTGACCGACTTCTGGCTCGGTCGACCGCACGGTCGACCGGCAGAAGGCTAGGTCACTCATTTTTAAGGGATTAAAACTTAATTTTTTTACCTTCAATAAAATCCCATAAATTCTCATAAATTTCACAAAAATAAGTTCTTATAAGATCTTTGAAATACAAGTATGTGTGACTAAAATTCAACACATATCACAAACAATTTGAACCATTTTTGTGATATTGAAATTTGACCTTTAAACAAAAACGGTATTTTTTAAAAACTAAATTTTGAAATGGAAAACCGTTTCTCCAAAACTCATGTAAATATAAAAACATGATATTGAAATGAATTTGAAGCTTATTGTATATGGATAGAATCCAATATACATATAATATATATATATCTATGTTTTTGATATGCAAACTAAAACCGGTTAAACCAAAAAGCGAAACCAATAAACATTAAACTTGTGTGTGTGTGTGTGTGTGTGAACTTGAGCATATCAACACTATCTACCTTTATATAAGATCTAAACAAAAACTAAACTAAACAAACTGAGGTCTTCTTCTCTCCAAGCCGACTCGATCCAAACGCGATCCAACGAGCTTGACTCCAACCGAGTGCTAGATGCGATCTTGACGCACGAGCTCTCTCCAAAACTCCTTTGTTGAAACTAAACACCTACTAATATTTTGGTCAATCACTGAAACTATTTAAACTCAAGATTATTAGTAAACTATAACTACATAAGTTAATCATCATCAAAACTAGAATGATGGGCCTCTGGGCCAACAATCTCCCCCTTTTTGATGATGACAAAACTCATGGAGTTATATATGCATGGATTAAAATTAAGCTTCATAGAAGCTCCCCCTTAACTCATGCATAACAATAAATAATAAAGATTAGCTATGAAATGCATAAACCAAACAACACATATATGCATAAATACTTCTCCCCTTTTTGCATAAACAAAAACATATATGCATTAAATAAGAAAATAAACATGCATATATAAAAGTCTCAAAATTCTTCTCCCCCTTTTTGTATAAAAAAGGAAATGAAACAAACATGTATATATAAACTCATCAAATGTTTCTCCCCCTTTTTGTCAATTCATCAACAAAGGGGCATAAATAAACTCAAAAAAAAAATCTCCCTTTTTGTCAAATCAAACAAGAAGGATGTATATGCGATATACATTCATAAAGAGGAGAGACGTAAAGTTAACTCCCCCTGCATACACGCATTACATGAAAAAGAGATGACTAAACCTAATCACATAATGCATAATATACAATATATAAAAGGAGATGTGAAGCTCCTTCTACACACGTGTAAGACATAGAGAAGAGAGGTCAAGCTCCTCAATATGAGATACACTCAACATGAATCTATATATAGAGAAGATGTTAAGCTTCCCTTGCATATAAGCAATACATATCAAAACCTTATGAAATCTCTTTAAAACAAATTTGTGATACCAATTGAAAATATACCAATTTATGATAAAGGTATATATCGAAACATTATGATATAAATATTGAAAATGTTAGCGTATACCAAAATAAAATATTTTTCATCATAAAGAATGGGAGTAAGATACCAATTGAAAATAAAATCGATTGAAAGGCAAACACGAATTTTCTCCCCCTTTATGAAATACTAATAAAAACGATGATAAGTTTGTATAAGATACCAATTGAAAAATAATTGACATTAAGAAATAAATCAAGCTTAGCATAATATATTTTGTGTTTTAAGATGTAAAGATATTGTAAGCACAATCAAGTCACATATATATGTATAAAAATGTAAATACCAATCGAAATTGATACTATTTGAAGTTTGAAGCATACATATATAGAAAACACAAATATGAGTATACAAAAAAAATAATTGTGATACCAATTGAAAATAAAATGAGGATCAAGTGTATAACTCATACTACCTCCCTTTCATACACATGTTAAAAAGATTTTCAATTTGAGCATACACGGCATGGTTGTCCATCCATCCGCCCTTAGAAAGAAGCGGTTTTCAAAAATAGGATTAAAAATATTTTAATATGATTGAAAACTCTTTCAAAATGAAGAAATACGCAACTAGTTTCATGATAATCTTGAAAACTAGTACGAAGTCCTTCAAGTAAGAAATAAAATAAGAATATATCCATGAAAACATGAAATCACTCGACAATTGACACTCAAAGTTTATAAAGCACATATAAGACTCATGAAATCAAATTCATGAGAAAATATCAAGTAATGTGAGTGTATAAGAATTATGTGAAAAGCATAATCATGGAAATAGGCAATAAAGTTCATATGAAATTCCTTACCAAAAACATGAAAATCATCAAAACTAAATATACTTCAAGGTATATGTATGTTTAGTTAAAACTAATAGTATACATACATATCCCAAACACAAGTGAATCCATAATAGAATTTGCATAAAAAGCAAGTGACGCAAGGGTATACATGTATATCTAAAGTTTTAAACAAAATTAACATATACATGAAGCTAAATACATTATCATAAAAACATGTCCAAAAATAGGGAATACAAATTACAATGCAAGAATCATCAAAATTAGGCTATATTAGTACATCTAATGGGTACAAATGAGCAATTAAGTACAAACATACAATAATCAAATGTGGCTCACTAGATGTACAAGTATATATACAAGTTTTAATGAAAACTACATCTAAACAAGTAACCAAAACATGAAGCATAAAAGAAAATATAAACCAATATGATCATTAAGTAAATACACATGTCTTAGAGTTATGATATACACAATAGCTAAATTAAAATGAGAACACAAAATATGGATCCATATGAGCATGGGTGTATCCCAATTACTATACATGTATGTCATAAGTCTAATTATCATGGCATTTAACATAATGAGTATTAAAACATGATATGCTAAAAATCAATAATCCAAAAGCATGTAAGAGATAGTTACCAAAACCAGTAGGGCTATTCTCTAGATCTCCAAACCATGATGGTCCTCCCACCAAATTTCCTTGAAGGTGATGCATCCAAAATTGTCACCTTTTAGCTCGGAACGCATCCACCATTAAGGCACCAATACTCTCACGTTAAGCGAGAGCTCACACCTACATCAAATACAATAAGAGTGAATTTTGGTACCCATACCTTATTGGATCCATGGAGGCTAGCACCTTTCCTAACCCAAACAAATCTATTTGTAAAATTTGTATCATTTAATCTATCATAACAAAACTTTACAAGGTGGCCCTTACGTCCACAATGTGTACATGTGTACACATGAGCATACATGGTGTCATGAGTGTGAGCATGAGAAGCATGTGTGTGCCGTGGTTTGTGTGCATGTATATGTGGTGCATGTTTCTTGCGAAAAATAGATTCTAATTTCTTGTGATCCATAGCACATTGCCTCAAAGTAGAGCCCAAACAATTAACACTTTTCTTTAAAGCACATATATCATTTTCAATCATGGAAGAAGAGGTAGAGCATGCAATAGGTACACTAGATGATGAAGCATGGCAAACATGTGAATCTAAATTATATTTAAAGATTTATTTTGGTTAGAAATCAAATCCAATTCTTTTGAAATTGAAGCAAATTTGTTTTTCAATGAATTGTTCTCTTTTAAAGCAATATCAAGTTTTGAAGACAAAATCTCATTATTCTTCAAAACATTATTACAATCATTTTTATTTTTCAAATTTTTGTTTTCATTTAAAACAAGATCGAGTTGGGATTTTAATGAGTCCCTTTCATTTGAAATCTCATCCCTTTCTTGTAAAATCAAGTCAAGTCTAGAAGATAAATTTTTATTTTCTTCTTTTAATTTAAAACTTTTCTTTTTCAAAACTTGATATTTTTCAAGCAAGTTTTCACAAATAATAGATAGTTCTTCATTAAGAGCATCAGAATCCATGTAATCATCACCGGAAGAACTAGCACTATTATCTAGTTGAGTATCCTAATTTACCTCAAGGGAGTCATTCCCTTGGACCATGTAGCAAGCTTGTTCGGATTCATCCTCACTAGATTCCTCCTCCACATAATTCTTCGTTTGTAGCTTGTGAGAGGTCAAAGTGTTCTACACTGCAAAAGCAGAATCACAATTAGAAACAATCATAAGATAATATTTACTTAGAGTGCTCCTAAGTGCCTCAAAGGCTTATGCATTGGCCTCTATATGCTTGCTATTATCAAGATAGGATTTCTTGGTAGTAGCAAGGTACACATGCAATCCTAAGGCTTTCAAATAAGCACTCATCCTATCTTTCATACATCGATGTTAGAAACATCGAACATAGGAGGGGTCATGAAATCCATAAGTGTATAAACTATATGCGTGCAAATGCAAATAGATTATCTAGCCAAGATCTCACTCTTAGGTGGTTAAACATAATATTAGGAGCATAGGCTCTGATACCAATTGAAAGTACACCTAGAGGGGGTGAATAGGTGTATGGCTAATCTAATGATAAATGATGCGGAATTAAAAACAAATTGCAACACACTTAGTATAACTAAAGAGTGTAGCCGAATTTCCGGTGAAGGGCTCTGGACTAACTCCTCTGAATTCCTCTAAATAAGAGTTGAGGTTCTATATGAAGCTAACTTGGTTCGACACAAGTATGGGCATACACAAACAATACCAAGCATATAAGTATGATATGAACAATATGAAATAATGCAAGGTACAATATAAGAAAGAAAGTTTAGAGATAGTGGATCAATCACAAACACCGAGATATGTTTCGAGGTTCGAGCCACTACTCTACGTCCCCGCCTTCATACAGGAGGATTTCCACTAAAGCGTCCACACAAGACTTTCCACACAGGGAACCTCCACTGAGGATTTGGGTTATACAAACTAGGAGTACACAACTCCTCTCTCCAACAAACACAACCTCTACACAAGAGGCAAGACACAACAACAATCACCTTTACACTTAGAGGGATGGGCACTTAGCCAAACAACAATCACCTCACACTGGAGGGATAAGGCTCAAAGCCAAACAACAATTTCAATCCCCTCTACACTTAGAGCGATACCAACAAAACTTTCACAATCACCTCTACTCGAGAGGGATAACAACAAACCCAAATAAAAGAAGGTTCACAACTCTTGGTGGTCTCAGTAAACTACAAACCAATTTTTCTCACAAAACAAAGATCCTATAGATAGGATATATATGATAGCTCAAGTGTGAGAATACAAGGTGTTTAGAAAATAAATCACAAAGAAAAATACTTGAGAAAATAATTAGAATAAGATAGAAATGAAGATCAAAACCAATATCCTAAATACTCTATTTTTCTTTGATTTTTCTAACCCTTGAAAACAAATAAAGATAAATCCTTTTTAAACCAAAAACTCTTTTAAAACTTGTTAAAACACTTAAGAAGATGGAAATTTTTGCTCTTGAAATTCTTAAAGAAATCAGCCCAAGAGATTGGTATTTATACCCTCTCAAAAATCTGCCCGTTGGCAGTCTGGAAAGAGCAAAATTGCCCTTTTGGCAGTCTGGAAAGGGCAAAATTACCCTTCCGGTCGACCGGCCAATGATAATTTTTCTGACCGTTGAGCCACCGGTCGACCGGGGCCAGTACCAGAGAGCAATGCTCTCTGGCCGGTCGACCGCCCGATCGACCGGGGCCAAATCCAGAGAGCATAACTCTATAGACGGTCGACCGCCCGGTCGACCAGCCCACTAGCCAAACAGGTTGTGCACGTTTGTGCATATCGGTCGACTGGCCCGGTCGGCCAACTTCTCGCTCGGTCGACCGGCAGAAGGCCATGTCACTCATTTTTAAGGGATTAAAACTTGGTCTTTTTACCTTCAATAAAATCTCATAAAAACTCATAAATTTCACAAAAATAAGTTCTTATAAAATCTTTGAAATACAAATATGTGTGACTAAAATTCAACACATATTATAAATAATTTGAACCATTTTTGTGATATTGAAATTTGGCCTTTAAACAAGAACAGTATTTCCAAAAACCAAACTTTGAAATGGAAAACCGTTTTCTCCAAAACTCATGTAAATACAAAAACACGATATTGAAATGAATTTGAAGCATGTTGTATATGGATAGAATCCAATATACATATAAGATATATATCTATGTTTTTGATATGAAAACCAAAACATGTTAAATCAAAAACCGAAACCAATAAATTTTAAACTTTTGTGTGTGTGTGTGAACTTGAACATATCAACATTATCTACCTTTACACAAGATCTAAACACAAACTAAACTAAACAAACTGAGGTTTTCTTGTCTCCAAGCCGACTCGATCCATACGCGATCCAATGAGCTTGACTCCAACCGAGTGCTAGATGCGATCTTGACGCGTGAGCTCTTGAATCTACATGCGAAAGTTCCAAAATTTCTTTGTTGAAGCTAAACACCTACTAATATCTTGGTCAATCACTGAAACTATTTAAATACAAGATTATTAGTAAACTATAACTACTGAGTTGATCATCATCAAAACCAGAGTGATGGGCCTCTGGGCCAACAATTACAGAGCTCTTGGTGATCCAACAAGATCACAAATACTTTCTCTTACAACTTCCTATAGAGTAAAATATGAAGTAAAGCTTAAGGAGTTAAGTAAGAGAAGAAATTCAGTTAGAAAGAATTGAAGAGCTTTAAAATCAACTGAAAATAGCTTTGCAAATATTAAACTTGAAGATTGGAAGGTAGAAAAACTTTTCTCTTTTGAAACAAACTTGAGTTAATATGAAAACTTGCAAACTTATGTTATGAATATCAAAACCAATGACCCATATATATAGGCAATAGATAAATACCATTAGTTAAGCATACCAGGTCATTTGGGGTGAGATTTGACCCATAGAAATCAAAAATGCCCGTTGGAATTCACTAAAAATAAAACAGATTAAAAAACTAGCCGTTATGCAGACTTGGCACCTGTCGGTCGACGGTCGACCGACAGCTCAAACCAAAAAGAACCTTTGGCTCCAATCGACCGCTCTATAGTTCAAAAGAGAAAAACAAAGGGTCGGTTGACTGGCCCAAACAGAGAGTTAAACTCTGCCAGTCAGTCGACTCCCGGTCGACCGCAAGGGTTAGAGGTCGACCAGTCGGTCGACCGACAACGTGCACAAACATGCACGTCCCCTTGGCCAAAAGCCCGGTCGACTGAGCGGTCGACCGTTTTGGCCTGGCAAAGGCACTGGTCGACCGCACGGTCGACCGACTTGGCCTGAATGGATTTTTCTGAAATATTTTTGAGTTTTAAATATATTTAAAATATTTTGTATTGATTTATAAGTAATATAGCAATATACAGATAATGAAATACATGTTCTAAAGTTGATATAAAATTTTGAAATTTTTTTGAGACAAGTATCAAAACCAAACATGTAAAATACCAATACTATCATAACTTGTATTTTTGAAATCGTGTATTTTTGTTTGTGTAACTTCTTGAGTATCAAAACTATATTCTACACTTTCACAAACTATTTTTTTACAAGGCTCTAGGTCACTAGAAGTATCTTCAAGCAGGCTTCTCCATTAGCGATGTCGAGTGCATTGAGCTTCAATCTCGCACTTGAATACCCTTGACTCTTCAATACCTTTCTTTAGAGGAAGAAAACTCCTTGAATCCTTTAGAACCCTAAAACATACTTAACTACTTGAACTTGATTAGTACTAAATAACTACATACATTTTGTTATCATCAAAACCATAAACCGGTGATTGTAACCTTAGCCCAACAATAGACCGATAATCTATAGATGAATTTACTCGGATATAATGGTTGGCCTTTGTTCTTAGTAGAGAATCATGGCAGAGAAATGCTTTTTCCTTCTTGTTCAATCTATTTTCTACGCTTAAATTTCTTTTCCTTTTCTTTTTCTTTCTAATCACTATTATACGAGAGCGAGAGAGATGGAAAGATAAAGAAAGGAATAGGGTTTGGACCAGGCTTGAGGATTTTTTGTTTAAATCAAATTGGATTCAAGGAAGTGAATCTGACAGCGATAGCAAATCTGACGAGCGAGACAGTAGGGGCCGAAAAATGCATGGATAATAAAACTTAACCACTAGGCCTTAGGGCATTCCCACTGTTAACATTTACAGCCTAGTATGGGCCTAAGCCCATCGAGCTCAAAGTATTTGCTCCTAACACCGTATGGGCCGTAAGAATTTTTCTAAAACTTAGTGTGAGCCTTCGTTCACATTGGGCTGTATGTAGATCCACTCCTGCTTACCAGATCAAAGTTGAGTATTGATTTGAAAATTGTTGTGGTCCAAGCCTACGTTGTTCTGAACTTGTATGATTAGTGTATTATTTATATATTGTATAAATTTTAACAAAATTTTATTCATATATGTTTATTTCTAATAATTTGTTGATGTATTTATATCACTAGCAATTAGGACAGGTTAGTAACCTTGTGATTTCTATAAAAAAAATTATTTTAAAGGGGTGTTTGTTTTCAACCGCAACTCATAAAACTGCAAGTCGTAAAACCTTCTTTCTATTTTTCGTTGTTTATTTTGCTGCAAAATAACTTACAAAATGATCATTCTCATTTTCCCACTTAGAGTTGCTGCAGTTAATTTTGTGGTCATATAAATCTCACTTTTACACCCACATTTTTTCACTTGTAACTGCTGCAGTTAATTTTAGTCATGTAAATCTCGTTTATAGTATACTTATAGTCCAAAAATGTTACTTGATAATTAATATATAATTTCATATTATTAATTATTTAATATTTTTTAATATTTGAATAGTACTTATTTTTTATTTAATAATTTATTTTTTTAATATTTTGTTTTTTATTAATTTTAATTTTGTTTTAATGTTTAATATTTTTACTTTAATTTAATATTATTATTTAATATTTTATTATTTAATTAATAATCATATCAATTTTTTAATATTTTAATATTTTATTAATTTTATAATATAAATAATTACTTTATTAATGTTATAATATACTTTATTATTATATTAGTAGTTTATTATATCTAGTATTATAATTATATTTTATTTTGTTTTTTATAATATTACTTTAAAATTATAATAAAATTTAATATTATAATAATACTTTATAATATTTTATAAAATTATATATGTATAATAAAATAATATTATTTTATTTGGTTTCTTAAGATTTTATTACTATTTATATTTTACTAGTATTCTTAAAATTTCATTAGTATTCTTTAATTTTTCTTAAAATTTTATAATTATTTGTTTAGTCAACATTTTATTAATATTTTACTAATTATAATAATATTTTATTAATATTATTATTAGAAATAACATATTAAAATTATTAATATTTTTCTCAAATTCATTAATACATTTTAATTTTTAATAGTAGATTTAATTTAATAATATTTGTAATATTTAAATCATTGCTACAATTAATTTGTGGTGCACTTTTCCACTTACACTTTTACATTACCAATCAAACACGTAAAACACAGTATAGGGTCTATTTGGTTGTAATAATTGACCGTAATTCACAAATCGTAATTGGTAAATTCTTTTACAGTTATAAATGAGTGACATGCATGTAAGTTTTACGGTATTTAGTTGGTAGTATAAAGTTGTAGGTGAGAAAGTGTATTGTGTTTTACGGTGTTTGGTTGTTGTAGGGTCTGTTTGGTTGTCGTAATTGACCGTAATTTGTAAGTCGTACTTGGTAATTTTTTTACAGCTGTAAATGAGTTACATACATGTAAAATTATAAGTGGGAAAGTGTATTGTATTTTACGGTGTTTAGTTGTCTTAATTTGTAAGTCTTAAGTGGAAAAGTTGACTACAAAATTAACTATTTGGTGATTTAAAATTTTTTAATATTGCAAATAAATACTAAAAATGTTAAATATTAAAATAGATTAATATTAACTTTAAAAAATAATACAAACTTGCATGACCATAAAATTAACTGTAAGTGGGCTGCAAGTGAGTGATAATTGGGTTGCAAGTGAGGGTCTGTTTGGTTGTCGTAACTGGCCGTAATTCGTAGTTGTAATTGGTAAAGCCTTTTACAATTGTAAATGAGTTACATATATGTAAATTTTACGGTGTTTGGTTGGTAATATAAAATTGTAAAGTGGAAAAGTGTATTGTACTTTACGGTGTTTAGTTGTCGTAATGTATAAGTCCTAAGTGAAAAAGTTGACCACAAAATTAACTATTTGGTGATTTTAAAAGTTTTAATACTGCAGATAAATATTAAAAAAGTTAAATATTAAAAAATTTTAATATTAATATAAAAAAATATTACAAAATTGTATCACCACAAAATTAACTGTAACTGGGCTATAAGTGAGTGGTAACTGGGTTGCAAGTGAGTGTTAGTTGAGTTACGTAAGTCTTTGACGAATTAAGGTCCAAACAAACGCCGTAGTCGTAACTGGGTAGTAAGTCATTTACGAATTACGGAGTTTTACGCGAAACAAACGGCCCCTGAGTGATAGTTGAGTTACGTAAGTCTTTTACGAATTACGGTCCAAACAAACGCCGTAGTTGTAATTGGGTTGTAAGTCATTTACGAATTACGGTATTTTACGTCCAAACAAACAACCCCATATAGTTTCACACTTACACTTTTACATTACCAATCAAACATCGTAAAATACTATATACGTTCTCACTTACACTTACACATTATCAACCAAATACCATACAACATAATATATTTCCCCTGCTTCTGTAGACTGTCCAAAATCCCACCAAACAGTTACAGTTCACGTTTTTCATTCTCATTTTACAACTTACGACTTCCGGCCCTAAATATAAATCCGAGTTGATTCTCTTGTAGTAAAATTTCATAGTTCATGATCTTATTAGAAGTAGAAGGTTCTCTGACTTCTACCAACCATTTAGTCCTTGGCAAAGTCTGCATTAAATTTGAGTGGTTGAAACAAAAGCAGCTACTTTCGACTAATCAAATCAAATCAATGGCTTAGAAGATTTGAATTTTCTATTACATATCCATTGAAATCAATATTTGTGTTTCTGTTTGAGCCGTACAAGGTGACATCCTCGTTCACGTCAAACCTTCTCATAATTCCATTATTTTCGTTGTGTATGTGTTATGCAGTGACGCCTAGATTTTCATTTCGTGAACATTAGCTTAAATTTTTCATAATAATATTATTGGATGTTAGTTATTTTTTGATATCTCCAGTAATTTTTTGATCTCATGAATTTTGTTGATTTATGAATAATATTCAAAATGCTTATCTGGATTTTTTACATGCACGTCTCTTATTGTGAAATTTTATTTAATATATGAATACTCTGGTTGTAACGATTAAAATTTGACCCCTCATTAGGATGACGACACGTGTCCCTGGTATCGAGAACTTTCCCCCAAGAAATCCACATTTCTCAGAGTCCAGCTCAAATCCTTCGCCACATTTATTTTCTTGAAGGCAACTCTGTCACAGTCAGCCCTGCCTCATCTGAATTTCCGAGGTCGCTGGACAAGACCCTTCCACTCCGGAGCCGCATTCTACGGCTCCAAGGTCTTTTACCTTCTCGAGATCTCTCCCGCTCCAAAAGCCTCCAACTCCGGATCGAGGCTCCAGCGACAGATCACCCCTGATCTCCGCCGTCAGTTACGCAGCCTCATTTTTTTCCACATTCATAACGTATAACACCGCTCAGCACAGGCAGTTATGGATAGAGACAGATTTTCCTATATGTAATTCCAATAACCAGCACCACTGATCGCGACCTTACAACATGCAAATCGTGCAATTGCATAAATCTCGCCCGCACTTGCCTACCTCCATAACAATAGTTCGATCAAATATAAAGGGACCAGAGCCTCCAACATAAAAGAGGATTCTTTTGGAAGGGCACGACTGAAGATTTCTATCATGATCGAAGAAGCTAAATCCCAAATCCAATTCACATACATCCCCACACACTTAAATTCCTGTAACCTGAGAATTATAGTGAAGTTTCTCTTTCTCCCCGTGATTTTTTTCAGTTATAGATTTTCACATAAAATCTCCTGTGTCTTTCTTGTGTGGGTTGTACATTACTGATACTCACACACCCCACTTCTTAATCTCATTTCTGGTGATAATCGACCGTCTAATAACTTGTGACGGAAAACCACTACACCACAATGACATTATTACACATGTACACCGTTGAGTGGCCTACATAAATCCAGGCTCCGGAATGGGTGTGATGTCTCACTCTGCACCTGTGTCTCATTATTTCCATGTCTAAACGGGGGTAAATTCGAAACTGAACTTTGAGACATATGGTGGCCCCACTTTTGTGGGCGGTGATCTGCTCCATGATGGATGGTATGGATGGTGATGATGCATGCCACGAGGCAGAAGAAGGAGAGAAGAAGGAGAGAAATTGACTTATTAGTTGGAGCAGGGTGGGGGTGAGTGTTTGTATCATTTAACCGCCAACTGCAAGTATCAATAACGGCTCAATTAATTGTTTGCTTTCGGCATTTATGCCCTTACAAATTTGAATTTTGGCCTTTTAATTATCTTCGATAAAGTTTGTATTACACAAGGTAGAAAAGGCAACAAAAAATTTGTTCTTTTTTTTGTTTTCATTTTGAGATTGAAACGACAACAAAGTCACTAGTAATTTCAAGCTCGATCTTTTGGGAATGATCCGTGTTGACTTCTACGAGAAAAATGTTTTCTCTACTCATCACATGAAGGAAATAATATTTTTCATTTTAAAGATACTTTTGGAAAAAGGGAAAAAATGACTCATGACTTTGAGATAATTAATGTCAATCTGCCAATCAAAAACAAATTACAACAAACTATAAGATTATGGGAGAAAAAAAAAATTTTAGACTTCTTAAGAGGATGTGATAAATTTCTAATTTTATCGTAAATTTTATTAATAATTAAATACAAGCCTGGTCCATTTCAGATTCATTGTATATGAAAGTGCGTTATATAATTTGAATGTTGTTGGTTCACAATTAAAATTCTTAAGCTTTGTTTGGAAACAAGATTAGCTTAATGCCGCCAACCAAAGTTACTAAACACTTTTAATTCTATTTTTTTTTTTTTTGCAATTTAACAAACTTCATTTGGTCCCTGCGAGGGAGTTATAAAACCATCCAAGGCCAACAAACTAAAATCTGAAAATGCGAAGGGTATATATGAAAAACTCTAAAGTCTCAGAGGATGAATGAACCTGCTGTTGCCGGTAAAGGGGAGTGGCGCCTCCAAAAAAAGGAGTGTGGTTATCAATCGGCAGATTTGATCAAATCTAAATGGAATTTGACGTCCACAAAGACTCAGAAAACACACTCATCCTCAGAGAGAAGAAGAAAGAGAGAAACCTCCCAGTTGCAGAGAAGAAAGGAGATATCTTTATAACTCAAAGAAGATAGAAAACCTTAGCCCTAATCTTAGAAACAGAAAAAAAAAATCAAAAAGGCAGAAGAGTCCAAGAAGAGGAAGAAAGAGAGAAGGGGCTGTTTCCAACTGTAAGATTCTTCTATTGTAACCTTCATTCGCGTAAGCTGTTTGTTTGAACCTATCATATCCATCTCTATTCGATTAGGGTTTTATCTGTTCTTTTGCTTTTCTGAAATTTTTGAAGAAATTGAGTTCACTAGAGCTCGGGATCATTGGATTCGGCGAAGATTTCCCAATAAAGGGAGGATTTTGATTGTAATGAAGACTAGGGATTGGATTTTCAGCAAGTTGGGAGCTCTTTCTCTGATTGAGTTTATGTTTGTAGATAAAAAGATCTGATTTTTCCTCTCACTTTCTGTTAATTTCCAGGCCATCTTATCTAGTATTGTATTTAGGTTTCTTTCTTTTGTTCTTTTTCCTTAGAAAGCAAAAAAGAAGCGTGGGAAAAGGTAAAGTAATTTCGAGTTGTAGTCGGCCCTCTGAGATCCAAATACTATCACTTTGTTATTAAATTGTGTTGTTGGAACCTGTAGCATGTTAATCACCATTATTCATTCTATACCGCAATATATATTTGAAATAAAGGGTTCATTTTATTTTTTGTGTTAGCTAATTCCTTGATCCTATTGTGGGAAGATGGTGCCTTCAGGGCCTCCGACTCCCGTCGGTGGGGCCCAGTCGGTTTCTCCCTCTCTTCTCCGGTCGAGCTCTGGACTGTTGGGTGGAGTTCAATCAAACCCAATTCCTTCTCAACAACAACCTTTCTCTTCTTTAGTCTCCCCTAGAACCCAATTCAATAGCAATAACAGTAACAATAACATGAACATACTAGGAAACATCTCCAATGTCTCCTCCCTTCTTAACCAGTCTATGGGAAATGGAGTAAATCTCCAGCATTTGAGCTCGGGCTCGGCAGAGTCCAACCCGCTTTCTTTTGCATCTTCGGGCGCGGGCCCATCCATGAATCAGATGTCAGGGGACCATTCACAGTCTCAGCAGCTGGAGCCTATGCGGAATTTCCAGCAGCAGCAGTTCTCAGTTCCTCAGCAGCAGCAGCAGCAGCAACTTAGAGGGGGGTTGGGCAATGTGGGTGGATTGGCCCCTGTTAAATCGGAACCTCAAATGGGCTCCACAGATCAGAATGGTCTGTCCTTGCAGCAGCTGCAGGCTATGCAAAGCATTGGTGGAGTAAAGATGGAACCACAGCAGTTGCAGTCAATAAGAAGTTTGGGTCCGGTCAAATTGGAACAACAGCATTCGGATTCTTCGTTATTTTTACAGCAGCAGCAGCATCAGCAACAGCAATTGTTGCAGATGTCAAGGCAGTCTCCTCAGGCTGCAGTGCAGTTGAATCTCTTGCAGCAGCAGCAAAGACTCATGCAGCTGCAGCAGCAGCAGCAGCAGCAGCTTCTCAAGGGCCTTCCGCCGCGAGCCCAATTGCAGCAGCAGCTTCAACAGGGTCTTCCTTTGAGAACTCAGTTGAAACCAAGTAACTATGAGCCTGTAATTTGTGCTCGGCGGTTGACCCAGTATATGTGCCATCAGCAGCACAGACCAGAAGTATTATTTGTTTGTCACCATGCTCCATGTTTTTGTAATTTCTTTTCCTGTATGTTTCTGATGCATCCATTTGGTGCAGGATAATAATATTGAATTTTGGAGAAAATTTGTTGCCGAGTTCTTTGCTCCTAATGCCAAGAAGAGGTGGTGTGTTTCGCTTTATGGAAGTGGTCGTCAAACTACTGGTGTTCTCCCTCAGGTATGTTTAGCATCTTCTGTGGGGTATATACACCAAACTTTATTATGTGGCTGTGTTGATATGGATTCAGCCCTCTGGTTCCGGTAGCATTGTTCTTCAAATGTTGACACTTTGGTCAGTTCATGTAGCTTCAAATTTTATTTGCTTAGCGAGGGAAATGTTTAACTGCACAATGATATGTTTACACTGGTTTTCAGGATGTATGGCACTGTGAAATATGCAATCACAAGCCTGGACGTGGTTTTGGTATGCACGCTTATGCATCGAGTTTTCTTGTATTGTTGTAGATTTTAATTGGATTTTGGAATGTTTATCTTCCCTCATTTAAGATCAGTGTTCCGTTTGCTGATGAATGCCCTGCTTTAAATAGTGTCATGGTTATATGTTGCTTTTGTTAAACTAAATCTTTTCAGAAACAACTGCTGAGGTTCTGCCAAGGCTATGCCAAATTAAATATGCCAGTGGGACTTTGGAGGAGCTACTTTATGTAGACATGCCTCGTGAATCTCGCAATGCAATGGGGCAGTTTGTCCTGGATTATCCTAAAGCAATTCAGGAGAGTGTATTTGAGCAGTTGCGTGTCGTGCGTGATGGTCATCTACGCATTGTTTTCAATCAAGATCTAAAGGTATATGACATGACATCAAATTCTCAGCATAGATGGTATCTTATGGGTTAATAAGATACAGACCATAATTTACGTTTTCTGCTTTCCCGCAGATCTCGTCGTGGGAATTTTGTGCTAGAAAACATGAAGAACTTATACCTCGGAGGTTAATAATACCTCAGGTACCAACCTTTTTCATACCAGTAGTTAGTTTCTGATGAGCTATTATGTTTAGTCTGTTGCTTGTCATTATGCTGCTGTATAGGTGGAGCTTATAGATAAGTTAATGCTTCTTCTCTTCAGGTGGGTCAACTTGGTGCCGTGGTTCAGAAATATCAGAATGCTGTTCAAAATGCCTCTTCTGGCTTATCTACCCAGGATTTGCAAAATAGCTGTAACTCGTAAGTCCTTTTGTATCCCAATAAAAAATTTCAGGTTTAGCTTCCTCGGTTCTTGTGATCTAATAGTGTTTATTTTTTTCTTTTTTCAAGATGTGCTTTGTAATTAATTACATACGTATAAACGTGCTTGGTGTTGCATGATATGGGTGTGTCTGAAGTCTGAACTCTGAAGTGAAGATGTTTTCTAGATTAAAAAAAAAAAAAAATGAAAGAAACGGAAAGAGAATAATCCGAAACCTTCACAATCTAGATTTTCCTGTGAATTGCCTACAGGTCCTCAATCGATATATATTTGGGTGGAAAGCTGTCCTTAGTCTATATATTTGGGTGGAAAGCTTTCCATGTAAACTCAATTTCAATGGAAAATGCAAATTGCACATGATTGGTTTCGCCAAAAAACAGAAAGAAGTCCATAAAGAAAAAGGAGAGAATAGACAAAGGAGGGGGGAATGTGGGGAAGAGCAGGCTGAATAGAGATAACTCTGTAGAAATGCAAACTATTGAATAAGTAAAGGTGCATATCATAGAAAGGAAATGGATTCTTTGTTAGCCTGGATATGCTAATTCTTTACAAATATTGTTATTGTATAAAAAAAATAATGAATGACAGCTTATTTTAAATGATCACCAGATATTATTGTTGCATAGGCAACATAAAAAAACGTGCTTTTGCTTATATGGAGAAATAATCATTACTAATTTATATTAGTTGTTTGCATCTTTATGTTTTTATAAGATTGTAGCTTATACCTTGCAATTTTTTTGACATAGTAAAATAGAGTTATAATACAGTATGGTTATACTTAGGCTTTGATTGAAAGATAAATTAGTTATTGAAAGAGGTATATTAAGGAAGAGAAGATAAAAATAATAGTGCATGAACGTGCACACACGCACACACACACAGAGGTAAATTTTTTTTTTTATGGATTAAGAAATCTGTCTATATGTAAGATCCAAGAGAGGTGTAGGAACAATATAGAAACGATTAGTCGAAATTAAGGCAGAGATAATTAGAGAAGTTGAGTTATGATTAAAGTGATAGGATTTTGGTTAATGGCGCAATGAGGACTAGAGGGAGGTCCTTGAATGAAGGCAATTAAGAAGTATATGTTAATGTTTTATCATTTTATGGTATTGTGGAGATGGCTCTTGTAGAGCTGAATAGAAGAAAAGAATTCATTATTCATGTATCCGACTCCAAAAAATTGGGATAAAGGCTTTGTTGTCATCATTGTTCTTGCCATCATTGTTATTGTAGGACAAGCTAAAATTGAGAAAATGATATAAATTGAAGTTGGGAATGGAAACTAAAAGTTTCATAGGACAAATATTAAAATATTTCTCACAAAGGTGCAAAACAAGTGTTCCTTAAGATATTATGATTTTTGAATTTTTTTTGTTCAACTTTGAAACAAACTACCCTGTGGATATTCTTTTGATTTTAAGGTTTGTCAATTTAAAATGTTTGATTTTTCAAAGCCGTCAAATTTGAGGGGCAGAATCTAAATTGGAATATTCCTGTTCTTTTTTCTATAGCAGCCTTTTTTGCTTGCACATGTATGTATCTATGCATGAGAACTGAAACAAAAAGGTGAAATTGTGGAGACCATTTAAACTTTGGAAATCAAAACTTTAGGATGTATTTTGCACACTGAAACCAAACTAAAAGGATTATCAAGGCCTTCGAAACTTATGAAAGAGAAACTTCAGGAGGAACACGTACTGAAATTTATTGACTTTTACAAGCTTGATTAACACTCTATGAGAAAGTATATTCATGTTCTGGTTAATTCAGGCAGCATGTTGCATTAGAGTGTGTTACAATATTTATAATTATGTACTGTCTTCGATATGTTTTACTACAAAACATTATCTGGAAATACATTGAGTTCCTCCATTGAAAGATTAAGAAATTGCAAGTCGTGGCCTATGAATAAACATTTATTCTTTATAAAATGTCCTGTTTTTTAACATAACCAGACAGAACTTTTGCTATTCTATGATAAAAATATAGAAGTATGCATAGGGAGCATGCTACTTATTGAATGGTCCATGTTCTTAACCATCCATTTATTTTTGGGTTTGTGCGACAGCTTTGTTGCTTCTGCTCGTCAATTAGCTAAAGCGTTGGAGGTGCCGCTGGTAAATGATTTAGGATACACAAAAAGATATGTTCGTTGCCTTCAGGTAACACCACCTTCTATCATTCTTCTTGTGTTACTTCACATCGGTGTTTTGTGTTCTGAGTCTTCTAATTGATGAATTGAATTTCTGTTTCATTATGGGAGAATGCATTTTTGTCACATTATCTTGCCACAAATTGCAAATTTTCTTTTGAATTTCGTGTTTCTTTATTCTCCATTGACTAACTTGTTATCTTATGAGTCATTTTATTTTTGTCATCAGATATACTGTGTGAGATATCTTTGCTTTTTCTGATAATTCATAGATATTTTGCTTACTGTTCCTGTATGTTTTCTACTCAAATTACACATTTTATTTGTAATATTTTCTGAGAAACCGTCCTGTCATCATGAACTTTCCCCTTTCTTTTCTTCTGTGTCCACACACGCGCATACATGTCCACGTGTTGATAGAGAAAATTGATGTTAAAGAAAATTTAAGATACCTTGATAATAGTGAAAATATCTGCTCAAACTGTTAGCCATCCAAAAACATTCTGTTTGACTCTTCTCCAACCTAAGTGTCTAACGTAGTAGTATCAATTTTCTCTAAACAAATCATTATAATTGGTTCAATACTTGTTTCATGCTTTCAGTTTTCCTTCAGTAAATGATAATATGAAAGATAATATTAAGTAACACAATATTACATCTGATTACTAATTAATATAAAAATTTCTGGACCTAGATGTCTAGGAGAGTCTAACATGGGAAACTTCCAAAAGCATGACAGAAAGGAAGATCCAAATGCATAACTAAATGGTAACTTTTGCATATATGTAATAGTCGATCAGCTAATTCAGTTTCTCTTTTGAGGAAACCCTGATCAAGGCTCTTCTTTTGGAAGCATCAATTGTTTTTTAGATCATCATCATATTTTCTCATCAGTATAGGGTTTGACGCAGGCTTCATGTAAAATTTGACAATATTTTATGACCTGTTATGACGTTAACCCTCTCTTAATTAATGCAAAATTCCTTTTCATGGAATGTGTGGACAAGGGAGGGACTAACAAGTACATCCAAGATTCTAAAGGTTTACTTTAATGTCTTTTATGTCCTTCAGAATCATCAGAATTCAGACTTGAAGGGAATAGCTAGAGCCTGTTACCCTCTCGTATATGATCGACATTTGCATTTGTTATTTATCTTTTTATTTGGTAGAGGTTTTGATGGAAATCAAGAATTTTTTTTGTGAATGACTAGAGCATATAAATCTCTTTTATGTCCTTCTAGATTGGGAGGGATTTGTATAATCTGTCACCTATAAGATGCGGTTTCTTATTTCCTTTGGATTTAATTATCTAGTTTGATATGCATCTAAGATTCTAAAGTTGGTATAACTATCGTATCTTCCATTAACTTGACTCACATGTGTAGATGGTATGGTTCAAAGTCGCGGTCTCGACCGCCGACTCGATGGGCACCGTTCCGCAGCGGTCATGGCGTCGCGGCCCCGACTCAGGCGAGACGCCCGAAACTCTACATAGAGGGCTAAAAAAAATCTGAAAAAATCACGACAAATCTTAAAAATAATATAAGCATCAAAATTGATGTATTACATGTCCAAAACATATCATTTAGCACACTAAATATGAAGATAATGTATAAATACATGCGTCGTGGTATTAAAATATCAAAGTAAATGTATAATTTAGTAAATTATATGAAATTAATTAAATTCAAATTAACTACTATTTTCACAAAAGTAAAGATTAGCTCTATCTTTTTAGTACAAATTTAAATTATATGAAATTTTGACTGGACTCGATTTTGACTCGGGACCGACTTGGCCTCGACTCGGGTGACTCGGCCGAGTCGGCCACAGTCAAGCAAAATAATGCAATAGGTTGACTTGTGGACCGGTCTCGGAGGCGGAACGGCCGAGTTTTTGAACCATGGTAGATAGTAGGTCAGCAAAACACATAACAACTTGCATACGCTGTTTATAAACACTGATGGTGTTAGCAAACAACCCTAATAACTGACAGCTGATGAAGCATGTTTTAATTATTTTTACCATCTAATCATAATGTACAGACCTCACCCATGAACAAGTTCTTCTTTTGGCTGCTAATGGGGGTTCATGTCTTTCTCTAGACTATCAAAAATTAACATTTGAGTCTAATTTTGACATGACTTAGCTTGCTTACTGCAACAAGTTAAGAGTCATTCTAATGCCATACAAATTTTTAGATTTCAGATGGATGGGCATAAGTTATAATGTAAGTTGTGCAGCTCAGTACGTGATGGATAATGTTACTTCAAACCCTCCCCCTCCCCCTCCCCCTCTCACACACAGACACCACCAACAACAAATTAAAAAAAAAAAAAAGGAATACGTGTGAGATCTCCATTGAATTATTTTGGGATTTTTATTTTAGGAACTTAAGGAAAAGTCTCTTTCCTTGCTGCCTACATATATTTCTCCCCTTTTTGAGCAACCTTGATGCCCAAGTCGTGTAAACTTGCTGGCTGTCTTAAGATGGTTGTGATCAAGTTTGACAAGGGATATGTAGGAACATCTAATCACAAATTTGTTCTGCTCCCGCTACCCACCTTATGTCCCTTAGGCCTAGATTTTAGCATTGCTTATGGTTGTCAGCAACATATGTTGAAGTGGTCTACCTGAACTTGGATGTTTTTGGATATTTGCGCTATCGTGGTGCTGACATGTTAGATCCTGCTCTATTCTTTTGAGCAATGCAAACATGTAAAGAACTGAACAATTTGACGTTATATTAGGACAAGTCTGTATGACAATCATGTTGAACGATGTTAAAAATGACTGCAAGGCGCTTAAGTAGACCACACAAGCATTTTGAGGCAGTGGCTGCTTCGCTTACGTCTGTTTAAGTGGCTGTTTATTTGCACTCTTTTGTCTATGTAAATGCACACCATTATCTATCTTAAGTTTAGTGTTGGTGACATTATCAAAATTTGTGCTTTCTCATTTTCTTAAAGCTGTATACTACAATTAGGCCAGTAATGAGTGAACTTCGACTGATATGGGTGTGAAAATATCAAATCTAACTTAAACTCAAGCCTAAGGAGACTTTTTCTTCTTTCTGCTACATTCATTCCCAAGTCTCAACCTTGAAAGAGGTGGAGCAGTAGTGGCTGACAAACTTGAGAGCTTTAACCTTCAATGGCGAATTCCGGTTCAGATGACCTTTAACAACTTCAACAAAACTTCAATCATACAAAGTTTGTTCTTTTTCTTTTGGTAGGGTTTTCTTTCTTATCTTCTTTATTTATTTATTTATTGTTCTAATTCTAATCTTCTTTTTTTTTTTCACCTTTTTTATTTCCTATATTTTTCTCAGCATTCTTTGCATTTTGTGTTTTTCTTTCAAATTTTTATTTTGCTCTTTTTCTGTCTGTTTTCTCTAGTTTTTCTCATTTTTTTCATAGTTTTGCTTCTCTTTCAATCTCTATCCGTACGATATATTTTTCTCAACTTTTTCCTAGGGTGTTATACAATTTTTGTGTTTTCTTTCAATTTTCTACTTATTTGAACTGTTTTATCTTTTTCTCAGTTTTTTGCCAAGTTTATTTTTTATATAAATAATTAATGCTGAAGAAAGGAAATATGTGAGATCACAAACGTTGACATATAACACTACACTTGAATGGTCTTTTAAGGCCCCTATTATCTCTACTTTTATAACCTAACTTTTTTTATTAGAATGCTACTTTGTTATTGACTCACGTTCGTGTCATGTCCATACACAATCTAGCCGTACATTTACAAATCTTTAACTAAGTTTGAAATCTAGCCATACATTTATATTCCTCTCAAAAAAGAACGTTTGCGTTTATTATGGATCCCTATCTCAAAAAGGAATTTTGAATGACATTTATTAGAGAGAAAACAAGATACTTATCCCAAAAAAGAAGATGAATAGTCTTTTCTTATTCCATTCAACATTAGAATTCTCTGGAATTAGAGCCAAAAAACATGTAAAAAAGATAGAAAGAAATCCTTAATAAATTTTATTTTATACCAATTCTACTTTTGTTGCACATGCATAGCACGTGAAAGAAATATAGTTACTAACTAGTCACTCACAAGGAGCCACTTTAAGAAGTTTACGCCTTAAAAGTCTTCACTTATTTGTCTATAAGAGAGAAACATAGAAACAATTAGACCACTACTAATTAATTAAGTATTAAACAATAAGCAAAAATAGAGTCATATGGCTCACTAGAAGTCTGCCAGGCTTTGCTGTTTGAGCAAGCGGCCAGCTTATATGGCTACTTCACTTGTTCTTTTCCCTGCTGTTAGAACACTGATGTCAAGCAATTGTAGTGTTTGTCCTAGTTCAAAGACCTAGTGCGGCATATCAAAGATGGATGTGTTACAACTATTATATTACTGTAACAGGGTTAAGCTCTAAAGATTGATCAGATTGTCTTCAAACATTAAAGAAAGTAGGGATTCTACCATTTAGTATGATGGGTGACTGGACAAAAAAAATGCTCATGCCTTGGTTAGCATATCTGCTGATTTGAGTAAGTAGATTACACAACATGGGATTAGGGAAATAGGAGAACATGGAGGACCTTACTATACGTGGCTGCAAGTTGTGCTTCTTGCATGCTATGTATTGATGAACTTGATCAACATCTAGGAGGATCGTTTATTATCTAAAATGATCTCCATCATGTTGTTATGCTCCTGCTTTCATTAAGAAGTAATGGCTAAATTTTGGGATCCCTAGATTGGATGAATCATGGAGAACTTTCCCGCACACAGGTTGACATAAGAAGGCTGAGGTCATATGTTAAAGGGCCTGTAAACATATAGTGAAATAGTCTTCGTGAGAGAGTTTTGTAAATTGTTCGGTGAGGGCTAGGTGTTAAGTGGAGATTGAGAGTTTGAAATCCTTCCGAAGAGATTGTGTATGACATGGACTACCAGCAAACCTTGTTCATCAATTGCAATGAGACAACTGTGTGAACCAAGTACTTTGCATAGTTTTGTCCATGGTTGTTTGGTGTCGTCTTGAGCTCGCCTTGTATACTTTGACCAGTTGGTATTCCATGATGGATAACATGTACACATCATGAGTGATGCATGGTTGCTCTCCACACAAAACAGCGAAGCTGCATATTGGCAAACACTTGAACTGGAGCTCATCAAATTCAGAACGGACTGATTCCTGTACCCAGAGGTTTCTTCTGTAATCCTAGTTTGATGTTTTGGCTGTTTTAAGAATCACAATATATAGGTAGGATATTACAAGCATGTAAAAAGAACCTAGGTGATCAAGGGCTTATGTACTTTGTTCTTATTGGTGGGAAGACCATGGCTTAAATGATGTAGCATAATTTTCTCCACAAGGTGCTGCCTAACTACACTAGTAACTGCAGTGGAAAGTGCACGTAGATAGGCGTCATGAAACCTATACACACTTTTAGAAGGCTTGGGAATAGGATGAAGATATAGTTTTCCATTTAGAATCTCTTCCATATTTGTTAGCTCCTTCCAGGGCAGTTTCAAACTAACTTAGTGGGGTGAAACGAAAGAGGGGGGTCTAAGAATTTTAGAAAAAGATGAGAGATGGGAGAAAATAATTAAAAATTACCTAATGAATAAATGAAAAGGCCTTTCACCTTCTCGGATCTCACGTGCTTCACAGTGCACGCTCTTCTCGATCTTGACCTCACGCCGCTTCACGCCGCACGCTCGAGCTTAGATTTACAGTTAGGGCTTCACACCCTGCCATGGGCGACACACCTCTCAAGGGGAAAAACCCCAAAATAATTTTTCTCAAAATTTTAGTCTATTTTTATTAAAAACAATGAAATTTTTAAATAAACTTACAACTTATTTAGTTCTCCCTCACAGTCAATATGGGACTAAAATAAAACATAAGAGTAAAAGAAACATAAGACTACTAAATAAAATAAATACATACTCAAAACAAAAAGAAGTTGACTCGATGTCCTCGACATTCTCGTCGGGTGGGAAGAACTCGATCTCGTCGAGTATACATGAGATAGTGGTGACTCGATACTAAATCTGAATTTGAAGCTGTTGTTGTTGATCTTACTGAAGATGTTACAGATGTGATTGCTAGAGATGTTGCTGGAGAGATTGCAGAGATCCTTTGGCTATTGAGGAGGTTGTTGTGGAGGGGATCGTTGAGATCTTTGACTATTGAGGATACTGTAGAGATCTTTGGCTGTTGTGGAGGAGATTGTAGAGATCTTTGGCTGTTATGAAGGAAATTGTTGAGATTTTTGGCTGTTGAGGAGGTTGTTGTGGAGGGATTTGATTTTTTGTGGCTTAGAGGGAGATTGGAGGTTGAGATTTTGATACGTGGGAGGAGATAAAAGAGGTTAGGATTTGGATTTTTTTGAATTTTTGACTAAAGATATGAAAAAGAAAGTGAATGAAGTATTTAATTGCACCGGCTCCTCACCAGATTACCAATTCATTTCAACACTCGCAGTGAATAGTTCAAACAAAATTGTACCGAATTCACACCGAGAATCTTTTGAGAAGAAACTTGTATTACAATTTAATTTTCATCACTCATTACTTTTTTTTCTAGCTATGCTCTGGTACCAAGTTGATGTGAAACGAAAGAGGAGGGTTTAAGGATTTTGGGAAAAGATGAGAGATGAAAAAAATAACTAAAAATTACCTAATGAATGATGAAAAGGCCTTCCACTTTCCCAGATCTCACGCCGCTTCATATCGCATGCTCCTTGATCTTGATCTCACGTTGCTTCACGACGAACATTCGATTTTGGCTTTACAGCTTGGGCTTCACACTCTGCCATGCGTGGCACACCCCTTAAGGGGAAAAAACCCCAGAATAATTTTTCTCAAAATTTTAGTCTATTTTTATTGAAAATAATGGAGTTTTTAAATAGAATTACAACTTATTCGGTTTCCTCTCCCAGTCAATGTAGGACTAAAATAAAATACAAGAGTAAAATAAACACAAGACTACTAAATAAAAGAAAATATAGAGTCAGATTCAGAAAAAAAGAAGCTGACTCGATGTCCCCATCACTTAGAGAACTGAAAGCAATACTTTCTTCTTATGTCTCTAATTTGTTCTTGTATTGGGTATTATGTTTAACCTTGGATTTAGTCCTTATAGGAGCTACTATATCAAATTTATTACCTATCATTGCCACCCTCTAATGCTATGCTATCTGTAGAGAAATAGAAAAATCGTAGAAGTAGATTGTATTATGATGAAAGAGTTAAAAGATATATATAGAGTACAAGAAGGGTATATGGGTAAAGATGAGTAACCACCCAATAACCCACATTTTAATAACTTAACACTCCCCCTCAAGCTGGAGCATAAATATCCAACATGCCCAGCTTGTTACAAAGATTAGAAAACACCTGAGGTGAGGCGGCTTTAGTAAGTAAATCAGCTAACTGCTTTGTTGATGGTGTGAATTGGAACATAATTATCTTCTTGGTCTAAGCATCTCTGACAAAGTGACAATAAACTTCAATGTGTTTGGTCCTTTTATGAAACACTAGAATCTGGGCAATATAGATGGCAGACTGATTATCACAATGCATAGGCATGGGTCAGGTTGTTTGAAACCAAGCTCCATTAGTAAATTTTGTAACCATACTATCTCACATATCATATGAGTCGTAGCTCTATACTCAGTTTCATCACTTGAGCGAGACACATCTTGTTTCTTGCTTCTCCAGGTCACTAGATTTCCTCCAACAAAAGTGCAATAGCCAGTAGTAGACTTCATATCCCCTTGATCACCAGCATACCCTGAATTAGAGTATCCAGAAATGCGTACATGTTCATGTCTTCTATACACCAACCCTTTTCCTGGACAACTCTTGATGTAAGTTAGAATCTTTATCACGGCTAACCAGTGGGCTTCTTTGGATTGATGCATGAATCTACTCTAACTCCTTCAGCAAAGGTTATATCTGTCCTACTCACTGTAAAATAGATTAGTTTCCTAATCAATCTCCTATATCTTCCTAGATCATCAAGTGTATGACTGTCATCAAACCATAAATCCACGTTGGTTTCCAATTGTTGTATTAGCAGGCTTGCATCCCAAAAAACTTGTTTCCTCCAGAAAGTCCAGAACATACTTTCACTGAGAAAGAAGCACACTGTATTTTTGATGTGCAAATTCAATTCTCAGAAAGTATTTTGGACGTCCCATTATTCTTGGTCACAAAATGACGCTTGAGATATATCTTAGTATCTACTATCTCAGCTGAGTCACTCTCAGTCAGCAGAATGTCATCAACGTAGACGGCCAGAAATACTATTCCAGATCTTGTGCACTGAACGAAGACATAATGATCTGAATGACATTAGCGAAAGCCAATACCATAAATAGTAAGACTGAACTTCTCAAATCACGCCCTTAGACTCTGCATGAGTCCATATATAACCTTCTTTAGACGGCAGACTTTAGTCTCCCCCTGAACAATATAACCTAGAGGTTGCTTCATATACACTTTCTCCTGAAGATCCCCATATAAGAAGGCATTCTTGACATCCAGTTAGAACAATGGTCATGAAAAGTTAATAGCAATAGAGAACAGAATTCTCATAGAGTTCATCCTGGCAATTGGCAAGAACTTCTTAAAATAGTCGATGTTATATGTCTGGGTATACTCTTTGGCCACGAGTCTGACCTTATATCTATTCACATAACCATCTGGGCGGTACTTTAGAGTAAATATAGCGACAACCAACAATCACCGCATCTGTTGGTGTTGAAATCAACTCCCAAGTTCCTCTAGAAGTAAGCTTTCATCTCCTCATCCATAACCTGTTTTCAGAAAGGTATCAATAAAGCCTCTGTATAAGACCTGGGTATAGACTCAGAAGACAAAGAGAGCAAACTGGCGAAAAGTAGGATTTAAGTGATCATAAGAGACGAAATTAGAAATAGGGTGATCAGTGCAAGACCGTTTACCTTTTTCGAAGGGCAATAGGAACATCAAGATCAGAGGGCGAAGCTGATGGCGGAGGGGTAGGACCGTCTACCGAAGAAGGAATTGCCGGAATAGGTTCGGAGGCAAGAATCTTCGGGCGATGAGTGTAGACATATCTGAAATCCCGCAATAGTTTTGATGCAGGTGGATCTTTAGTTTCTGCTGGGGGTACTGATAAAGAAACAGTAGAAGCATGTGTAGGTAATAACACTGACAGTGAAGGAGGAACAATTTCAGATACGGTGAGAGGAATCTGTGTAGAGAAATATGAAACAGACTCAAAGAATGTAACATCAGCAAACACTAAATACTTGGTGGATGGATTATAACACGGGAGTTCTAGAATACCTAACGAATACACACTTTATAGATCTAGGAGATAACTTATCTAGCCCAGGAGACCAGTTTTGAACAAAATAAGTGCATTCAAAAACACGAGTAATGGAGAAGGGGTTTTGTTAGCATAGAGACAAGAAAATAGAGATCTTTTATTGAGGACAGAAGAAGACATCCTATTAATTAGATAGCAAGCACTTAACACAACATCAGACTATAAATATTTTAGAACACTCATATGAATCATTAAGATTCTAGCAAAATTCGAAATATATCTATGTTTTCTTTCGGTAACTCCATTTTGTTGGGATGTATGAGAACAAGAGTTCTGATGAATAATACCATTTTTGAAACAAAAAATAGATACATCCTTTACATACTCCAGGGAGCATAAGAATTGAAGTAGAAAATCAATTTTCTATTTCATTAAAGAAAGACTTAATAACACTGGACACTTTGACCTTTTTTAGGAGATGCAACCACGTCATGCGAGAGAAGTCATTAACAAAGAGCAAAAAAAAAAATCTAAAACCCTTAATAGAGAGCATACGACTAGGACCCCAAATATCAGAGTGAACCAACTCAAAAAGAGAATTACTACGACTATTGACCCGATTCGGAAAGGTAGCACGATGATGCTTACCTAACTCACAAGACTCGCAACCTAAAGAAGAGATAGAGGACTCAACAGGAATAATAGACCGGATCTTTTGTAATGAAGGATGACCCAAGCGCCAGTGTCACAGTCAGACTAGGCTTATCTGCAACTAAGCCCGTAGGGGTGACTCGATCGTCCAAATAGTATATGCCTCCTCGTTCATGCCCCGAACCAATCCCTTTCCCAGTCGATAGGTCTTGAAACACACAATGAGAAGGGAAAAATGTTATTTTGCAGTTATTTTGTTTAGTAAGCTGACTGATAGACATGAAACTAACACGAAAACGTGGAACATAAAGGACATCAGTAAGGGACAAGGATGAAGTAGCCTGAACTACCCATTGCCTAGTACAAGTGAATGAATACCATCAACAATTTTAATAGTGGAGTGGGCAGTGGACATATTTAGGGAAACAAACTTTTGTGTAATACTTGTCATGTGGGATGAGGCTCCAGAGTCTAATATCCAGGGCCTTTAGAGGCAGTATAGGTGTGCATACCTGAAGCAGATGCATAAGTTGCTGAAAAATTGTTCTGGGATAACTCTAGCTGTCGAAGTCAATCATACTTCTTCTGTGTCAGTACAATTGTGAAAGATTCAGGAATAGTGGAGAAAGTGGATTAATAGTCCTGAGGAGTGCGACGTGGAGCAGAAGAGTCTGACTCAGATAGTTGTACTCACTCAGGTCGTCCAATTTTCTCTCAGCACTTCTCGGAGGTGTGATTATTGCGTCGACAGTGCCTACATTACTGAGGACCTTGCTCAGAGGCACTCTGTCTGCCTCCATAAGGGTCACGTCTACCTCCAATATATCCACGTCCTCGTCCTCCAAAGTCGCGGCCACGACCACGACCATGTCCAAAAATCATGGCAGACTGCTTAATGGAAGGTGCAAAGGAAACATCAGCCCAGTAGATACTCGCATAACTCTTGAGAAAGTGACGGCCAACGTGAGAATACTATCTCCTCCCAGAATCTGACCCCGCACCTGAGATCGTAAAGTGAGTCAAGCCAGATAGAAACTTTGACACTGTAAGATCCTGACGATACCCTCTCAGAGTCGCCGCATTAGTAACAGACGACGGCTGATGCATCTCTAACTCATCAATCATACCTTTGACTTTACCATAGAACTCCGGTACAAATCTGTCTCTCTGTTTGAGCTCAAACAGGCGCTCATGAAATCTCGAACACCCTCGAGGGATTCTTCTTATTTTCATACATGATCTTCAGTGTATCCCACATGTCCTTAGCAGTAGGCAGGAATATGACATTACTACTAATCTTCTCCTTCAGGCTGTTAAGAAGCCATGTCATCACGGAATATTCTCTCCAGTAAGCCAAGTCACATACGTGGGATGGATGCTGTAGGAGGTGAGCCAGTTTGTTCTGAGCGCCAATGAATATGCGGAATGCCTTCGCCCATAAAAGGTAGTTGGAGTTATTTAACTTCACAGTAGTCCCCAACATTGTCTTGGGACAGAAGTTTCAACCATCGGAGAGGTCATGGTGGAGGATGAACTCGTAGTCTCAGACATAATATTTAATCAGAGAAATCACTAAAAAAGAATAGCCAGTAGTAATAGTAAACATCTAGTAATGAAGAAATAAGCCACTCAGTTACCAGATAGAAGCGTAGATAGCCACATTAGCAATAAAGTAACAATGTATTAGCCAATAAGGAATTGTAGAACGTGTAGATAGTCAGAACAGATGAATTTTTTTTATCTTTATATAGTAAACAGATTAGATCTCACTAGATATAGTTTGTATACCAGTAAAAGAACTAGATCAGATTTAAAAATATGATTTTTATGAAGACTGAGCACCTTGGAGGGAGGAACACTTTCTGGACCCTATAACCCAATTACCCTAGAAATAGATTCAATGCTCTTATTTCTCGAAGATCTTCAACTAGGATGGGCATGGCTTAGCCTTAGGGCCGTTTGTTCGCGTAAAACTTCGTAATTCGTAAATGACTTACTACCCAGTTACAACTACGGCGTTTGTTTGGACCGTAATTCGTAAAAGTCTTACGTAACTCAACTAACACTCACTTGCAACCCAGTTACCACTCACTTACAGCCCAGTTACAGTTAATTTTGTGGTCATACAAATTGTAATATTTTTTTATATTAATATTAAAATTTTTAATATTTAACTTTTTTAATATTTATTTGCAGTATTAAAACTTTTAAAATCACCAAATAGATAATTTTGTGGTCAACTTTTTCACTTACGACTTATACATTACGACAACCAAACACCGTAAAGTACAATACACTTTCCACTTTACAATTTTATATTACCAACCAAACACCGTAAAATTACATACATGTAATTCATTTACAATTGTAAAAGATTTTACCAATTACAACTACGAATTACGGCCAGTTACGACAACCAAACAAACCCTTAGTGAAACCCGGCATCTAATATTGTCTTCAAGCACACACGAGTGAGATGTGCAAACAAGAGATCAGAAATAAAAGAGCTTCTCTTGACTGGGAGAGCCCGTTGTACCCTAAGCCCTTGTGGTTGAGGTGTCAAGGTTTGATGTGATTCAATGGCAAAAAATAAAACATTTTCCTTTGATGATGGTCTGGTTTGCTTTAGATGTTTCTTGGGAAGAGAAATTTTCTTATATCAAGATTTATGGCAGAAATTCCTCTCACATGTGCATGGTTCATTGCCCAGGTGTTTGCCGCCGAACAAGGTTTACATTAGGGGGTTGTTTGTTTCGCGTAAAAGGCCATAAAAGGTCATAATTTGTAAATGACTTACAGCCCAATTACATCTACAGTGTTTGTTTGGACCGTAATTCGTAAAAGACTTGCGCAACTCAACTACCACTCACTTGCAACCCAGTTATCACTTACTTGCAACACACTTACAATTAATTTTGTGGTCATGCAAATTTGTATTATTTTTATATTAATATTAATTTTTTTAATATTTAATATTTTTAGTATTTATTTGCAATATTTAAATTTTTTAAATCACCAAATAGTTAATTTTATGGTCAACTTTTTTCACTTACGACTTACACATTTTGACAACAAAACACCATAAAATACAATACACTTTCTCACTTGTAACTTTATATTACCAACCAAACACCGTAAAACTTATATGCATGTAACTCATTTACAACTGTAAAAGAGTTTATCAATTACGACTTACGAATTACGGCCAATTACGACAACCAAACAGACCCTAGGTTGATGGCGGTTGCAAACATTTGTAGAACTTTCCAGATACAAGATTTTATCCCTTTGAGAATGGTCCTGACTTTCTTAAGAGTTTTGTTGGAAGAAAAAAAAAATCTTTCTACAACAAGGTTTAGGAGTAGTTCCTTGGCCAGGAATTTGACAGTGACCTGTAGAGGTTTAACAACAACCAATAAATTGTTCATGTTAGTTTAAGAGGGTTATATCCTCAACCATCATGTCAGTTTACAAATAATTGTTAAAACTTGGTCAATTATTAATTTCTCAACTTGTAATTGTGCTCCTTAATTGACCCCATTTTAATGGGACAAGGTGAGGACAATGGTATGACAATAATGATGAGTCCTTTACACGTGTCCCATGACAATGAAGATGGGAGTGTTTTATGTGTTTGTTTAAAAAAAATGATTATGTGATGTGTTTACATCCCTGTCGCATTACAACAAGGATATAAACTTATATACCCATATGCATGGAATGTTGTTGATAAATATACGCATGTATTATAGTAGTTTTATCTATATCATCATCATCATGTAGTTCATTGTGTTGCAAATTATAAAGCATGGACACGAATACAGGATACATGTACGACATGATCTAGACACGGGAATGCACTTAATTTTGAAAAACTAAGACACATGCACGATATTGATATGAAAAATATTATATGTATATATTTGTGTTTTTGAGTGTATCCACCATATACATAGATACACACATGTTATATGGATATGGGATAAAAATATAATATCATATATGTATAAAGAGAAAAATGTACCTAGTAGGTCTCCTTAAATTACAATCTAAGGAGGCGGCTTAAAACTCCCACAGCTCGATTTTTTTTAAACAATTTGACTGCACATTATCTTCATGTTATAAGATGTGCACATATAAAATCATGTCACATTATCTTCATGTTATAAGATGTGCACATATAAAATCATGTGATTTGAAGTTTGTTTACTCTATTTTCTTTCGATTTAAACAGTAACGGTTTTTTAACAGTGGAACAAAATGGAACAGTTATATCAATGAGTAAACGAACTCCAAATCAGTTGATTTTTCATGTGTACATTTTAGAATATGAAGATGATAATGTACGGTCGGATCTTGAAAAAAATTGGGATGTTAGAGCTTTAAGCCATCTTTAAGATTGTAATCTAAGGAGACCTACGAGGAACACTTTACCCATGTATAAATATACAATAATAGTAACACTATACTTGTTTTGCACCTTAAGGTTCATTTTGTGTAACATGGATTTGTAAGATTACAACAGTAAAAAGAATGCAATTTCTTAAATATTATGAAATATTTGAGTCATATAAATCAATAACTATGTGAATGATCCTTGTCCAGAAACTAGACAAATTATAGAAATGCAATGCATCTACAAATAATACAGTCATAATTTTCATTCAAATTAAATCTTTTTTGTTTAATTTTGTAGTTTTAGTCATGTCTAGGATATATTGCAAATTTTAGAATATGTTGGAAAAGTACTTGACCTGTCCCTGTCAAGTATCGGTTAAGTTTTAGAGTATCCAAGTATGAGAAAAGTATCTGACATGGGTAAGTCTCCTTCGACGAAGTACCATTGCTACTTAACCAACTAATGCACATCAGCCACACATGAGATCCTATAACACAGATATTTATGTGCACCACTTTGTGGCTGCAGTTCTGTATTAACTGGGAAGGTCCCAAGCGGAGGCAGTTTACGACAATATATTAATATTAATTGGACAGAATGGCTAAGGCACAAAGGCGCAAGCGCTGTTTCCTGGTTTTATACTGCCAAAAATATGGTAAAGCACAGTGAACCATATTTTGACGCAAGGATAAAATCTGTTAAAAGAATTCAAAATATGAAGGGCCCCAGGCATGTTTTTTGTTGGTTAGGATAAAAAGTCAATTTTCAATATTTCACAATTTGGAAGTTTCAAGATTCTAAATCCGCGAACATGCAGGCAAATGTCAGTATCTAGAGTACACACAGGTTGTTTGGTTGCAAAACATGTGGGGATAAAAAAGGAACACTAGGATGACTATAAAAGTTGAACACAAAACTAATATATTCTACTCAAAAGTAGAAATATTAAGAGAGCCCATGGTTTTAGGAACTTGAAGATTATCTTTAGCCAGTCCAATCAGTCGCTACATTGATAACACTTCAATTTCTCTTTTCAAATACCAGCTCAGCAGTAATTGCAATTATCTCCTGCATATCCAAATGCACCCAAAAGTTAAGAAGCCAGAAAAGAGGAGCCACATAAAAAAAGAGATGAAAAAGATTTTGGAAAATGTAGTGGTTAGAATGATCAAATGCAAGTGAAATCGTTGGAAGCTGCTGATCTCTGATTGCCACCATCATTTATGTTTAGCATCAAAATACTGATTATAATACGATCTTGTTGCTAACTAATGAGCTTGAGACCTATAAATATGCACGCATGGTCAGTATATATGATGAAGACAACTTTAGTTATCTTTTATTTTAGTTTTCTTTAGTTGTTTTTATTTAGCTTTGTTTATTTAGTACCACATTGGTTATGGTGAGAGATGTTCACTTGATGTAGGCCTATATTAGGCTAAGACTCTTATCGAGTTTTGTCGCTAACGAGATTGAGTTTATTAAACTTTTGCTTTGCATGTTGATTTGCTTAGTTCTTTAAATCTTTTGTGAGTGAGTTGCAAAAGTGGGTGAGAGATCACTTGGGTAAGAGGCCCGAATCTAAATCTTCGTGTGCGATGCATGGAGTGGGTGAGCGATCACCTGAGTGAGATATCCGAATCAATTTTTATCCATTGCTATCTCAAAATTAGCAAATCCTAGGGTTTTTTCCCCTTCTGTTCTACGTTAATTTTGGTATCAAAGCTAAAATTCTTGTTTTTCTCCATAAAAAATCTATAGTTCATCTTCCCCGACCTGACTGCCCCCACCAAAACCCTAACCCTAGCTGCCAAAGCCTGTCACCAGCCTCCCTCGATCGGAGATCCAGCCCCGTCGCCGACTTCGCAGCCGACAATTCCACGTAGATCTAACCCCGTTGCCGACTTCGACAATCTCAAACTTTGCCGTCGACAACCCCTCAGAGATCCAGTAATGTCCTTATCTTCAATCCAAATCTCGACAACCCGCCCTCTGCCACCACCTTGCACCGTCGACAACCCTCGTCATCGACACCAACCTCTTCATCTCCACCGCCACTTGCACCGTCTTTAGCTCAACCTGCCACCGCCGCCACCGTATTCCAGATCTCGTTGACATGTCGCCATCGTGTTCCAGATCTCCTTGTTGACAATTTGCCACCATCGTGCTCTAGATCTCCTCGGACGATCTGATCTCATTGAGACCTTGCTGTCGACGACACCTTACCTCCTCATCGTCGACTTCGCCACAACCCTGTCACCACGCCGATGACCTCATCACCATCTCTGGCACTTCGGAATCCCTCGCTGACTGCGAGTCCACTGCTGCGACCCCGATCAAGTCGTGTTGCTACCTCGTCTTCTTCCCCATATGTAATGATAGCAGCTCGGTTTGCTTTGGGTTTCACTACCCGGACCCGATCCAGTTGCTGAACTCAATACAACCCGAATCTGTCTCATGTCATCCCAACTGAGCCGACCCGACCCGAAGCAGCTTTGCAGAACAGTTGCACGTTTTGAGCCCAATTCGAGCCGTTTTCGAAGTATTCTTCCAGTCACATCCAACATGTGTTGTAGTTGTTTCAGGACTTCCGTGTGTGATTTTCAGCTCTCGGTTGTGAGTAATCCTCCAAGGAATCTTACAGAATTTTACGTTTGGGCGTGAACTACTCACTTCTCAGGTGAAATCTAACTGGAACTGAATTTCGATTGCTGAATTGTTTGCAAATAGTATGGGACTGCACTAATTTGTTAGCGGCATTGAGATTTGCTTCTCTCAAGTGGTTTGCATCTTTATTTGCTATTTACATCATTTTAGAATTCCATTTCTTTGCCTTTAGAATTTGAGCCTTTTAGGCGATTTTAATTTTTATCATTTAGTGCATGTTTTTTAGTTTTGTTCTGAGTGTAGAATTTTGCATTACATCTGCTTGTTTGTGTGACTCTGCATTTGTGTCCTAGATTGGTATATGTTTCCTAACGAAGTCGTATAAGCCACAACATGAATAATGAATATAGGACTTGCACTAGAAGTGACTAAGTGATTAGTCTTGCGCACGATTGGCGTGCCATTAAGAAATGTAATTACTCGTAAATTTAGGTTAGAATATCCAAATTTTGATGATTACCCTGATCCTCGTGTTTTTAGTGAGTGGCTAGTCGATATAGACTGTTATAGATGTCTGATGTGTGTAAGGTTCGATTTACTAGGTTGAGACTAGTAGGGTCAGAATTTATTGAACTTCGATAAAGGCAGCACGTGGAAGACAGCGAAAGAATCCTTTAGAGTCGTGTTAAGAGATGAAAGACAAGCTTAAGGAGAAGTACCCCCCCCCCCCCCCCCCCGACGTTTTATAGGAACCATCTCTTAGATAAGTTATAAAACCTCCGTCCAGGTAATATGTCTGTTCGGAATTACACAGCCAAATTGGATAACTTAACCCTTCGTTGTGACGTGAGAGATGATCGTTCTTAGATCATATCTAGGTTTTATTCAGGTTTGAGGACCGATGTAAGACGTGCTATGATTACTAGCTCTTACCATGTGGACTCCGTTGAAGACACCTTTCCTTTAGCTTTAGAGGTAGAATTGTCTTTCAAAGAGATTCATTTTCAAAGCCAAGGAGCAGTGTTCTAAATACGAGGAATATGGACATTATGATTAACAGTGTATCTCGAAGAGTCAACATGTTAATATTGTACTTAGTGATGATGTTGACAACTCGAGAGTTGTTGGATGTCTATGTTCCTTCCGAGATTGCTAGTGTTGATGAGGACCCATTAGTTGATTCTAGTGTCCCGATTCTTGATGAGGACCCATTAGTTGATTCTAGTGTCCCGATTCTTGATGAGGTCCATGCTTTTTCTGAAGGTATTAGTGATGTTATGGGCGCGTTAGTGGAGTTTAGTTCACCAATACCTAATGATATGTGTTCATGAGGATGATACTAGTGAGTCTGATGCATTGCATTTGCCTATTGCACATGATATTCCTAGAAAGATACAATTTGCAATGAACACTATAACTTTGTTGCATATCCACAGAGTATTTTACAGGAATTTGCAGTTAATAATGAGGTAATGGTTACAATTCACTTTAAGAGGTTTCCTTCAGAAATTGAGAGGACGTTACATGCTCGACGTATATGATCCTATAGAGTTCTAAGAAAGAATACTTTCATTACCTATGAGTTGGATATCTCGTGAGATCCTGATATTAGTCCAGTTTTCAGTGGGGAGGATTCGACTCTGTCTGATGTGTGTGCCTTTCTAGATCTGCCACGATTGTAGCTAATCCGTCACAGAAGCCAGTTCCACTTCCAACCACTTTGAATCAGAGTTGATGCACGACTGTCGGTTTCACGACCACTATCATTGCCCGATTGAGATGCTTCATGCGAGGAGATTGTTCCGTTCAACTTGGACATGCTCGACGTTTGTTATCTCTGCATTCACCGGAGATGAATGCTTTCAAGCCAGCCGGGGAGAATGATGAGACATCTTCAGTTATCTTTTATTTAGTTTCTTTATTTGTTTTTATTTAGTTTTGTTTATTTAGTACCACATTGGTTGTGATGGGAGTCCACTTGATATAGGCCCATATAAGGCCAAGGCTCTTGTTCGAGTTTTGTAGCTAATGAGATTTGAGTTTATTAAATTTTCTTGTTAATTTGCTTAGCTCTTTAAATATTTTGTTAGTGAGTTGCAAAAATGGGTGAGAGATTACCCGGGTGAGGTCCGAATCTAAATCTTCGTGTGTGATGCATGGAGGGGAAGAGCAATTACCTGGGTGAGAGATCTGTATCAATCTTTATTCATCGTTATCTCCAAAATATCAAACCCTAGTTTTCTTCCCCTCCGTTCTGCATCGATATAATTTGAGAGAAACTTCTTTAGTACAATACTTCAATCTATCACCGAATTTTCTTTCAGAATACATGATATATGTATGGTAGTCTTTGATAATCAAATGATGATCTCTGCTTTCCCTCATTTCATTTTGTTCTCCCTTGTGTTTTTTTCTCTTTTCTGTCGACTCCTTTTTATTTCTTAAACTCTGTAATTGCAATGCTTGCACATAAAGAGATCTTTTAGAATAACGAGAGACCCAAAACAGTATGAATCATATGAAATGATTTGATTTCAAAAGCAATTGATTTTAGTGGTGCTGATGTTACTTCTGGTTGTCTTTTAATCATTTCCTTTATTTAATCTTAAACTAGAATATGACAGGTTCATCACTCATAAGTCATAAGCGTCAAATTTGGGCTATAGGTTTCTGCATCATGACGAGGCATTTGGAAATTTCTCTGGATGATTAAATATTTAGTTTCTCACTCATTTTTTTATGTCATGCACAGAAGATTGGGTGCACATATGCTTCATCTCTACCTATTCTGTTAGTCCTTCATTTAACACTGAACTTGTATAAAGTATGAGATTAACTGCCAGAGGGAGTGAATATTGCTGCTTGGTCTATTGATTGCAGATATCGGAGGTGGTAAATAGCATGAAAGATCTAATTGATTATAGCAGAGAAACAGGGACCGGGCCTATGGGTAAAAATTTTCGATCTATTTATTTGTTGCTTGACATGCAAATTAAAGAATTCATTGCAGTTTCTTGTTGATTCTTTAATTTGTCTCGATTCTGGTTAATTTTTCTTGGGAATATTTTAATTTTGCCAAGTACCACAATGGAGATTTACCTCATTATTTAGTAGTTCTTATAATTTTACATTTCCATTAAGTGCATGTCTTTTTTCTTTTTTCTGTTACAGATAGCCTGATCAACTTCCCTCGAAGGAATTCCAGTTCAGGACTCCAACCCCAACAAGAAGCCCAACAACCTGAGGGGCAACATCAAACGGTCACACAGAACTCAAATAGAAATGACCAGAACTCTGCTCAGCCAACCATCATGCAGCTTGCTTCCAGCACCAATGGTGTAGGCAGCGTGAATAACTCCGTCAATGGTCGATCATCTGCTTCACCATGTACAACCACCTTTGCCGGCCTTCTCCACCACCAGAACTCGATCAATTCCAGACAAGAGAGCCAACTGGGCAGCGTGAACGGTAGCAACACACCACAAATACCATCAACCAGCTCATCCAGTTCACTGCCACAGTCCCAACCTAATCCATCTTCCCCTTTCTCTCCACCTACACCACCCACATCTAACAACAGTACACTTCCTACCTCCCATAACGCTACTACCCACATGAATTCTGTCAGTTCCCCTGCCAGTATGTCTGGAATGCAACAACAGCAGCCAGCACAAGCTCGCGAGCCCGACCCGTCTGACTCACAAAGTTCAGTGCAGCAAATCATTCAAAAGATGATGATGTCTTCACCATTGAATGGGTCGAGTTCTATAGGGAATGAGATGAAGGGTATGAATGGAATTGCTCCTACTATGAATGGAGGAGGTATGGCTAACAGTCCTAGCATTGGTGGTGGCATGGGGTTCGGGAACATGGGTGGGGTTGGTCCGTTTGCTACTGTGAGTGGCCTAAGAGCCGCGATGGTGAACAGTGCAATGGGCATGAATGGTAGGGTTGGAATGAATCACATGTCACAGGATGTAATGGGCATGAACCATCATCAACAACAACAGGATATGGGAAACCGGGTAATGGATGGGCTTGGACCAGTGAACAACTTCAACAATCTTCATTTTGATTGGAAACCGTCACCCTAACTGGTGGAATTTCTCCGTATTGTATTCCTCTTGGAAGAACTGATTGTTTGAGCAACATTGCAAATTACCTGCAAACATGCTTGATATTGGAATGAGAAACTCCTGCTCCGCGTCAAAGGTGACTCTGGATTGGGAGCTCTTCTCCACCTCTGTACTGATTTATCAGAAAGGAATCTGGGACTTGTATGCTTGTTTCATGCCTTGCTACTGAGTGCTGCCTGTTTTATAGAAGGTTGCTGCTCTGAAACTAAAATTTTCCACGGTGAAGTAGTAGTTCCTTGTGAAAGCTCGTTCCAGAGAACAGTTAATCTAGTACAGAAGGACGAGGACAACCTTCGGCCAGCCAACGGGTCCTTGCGCCTATATTGTACACCAAAATGAAAGCTCAGCGCAGAGAGACGATTTACTTCGGGATGAACAATGTGATGATGGTAAATACATCCTTACTAGGATTTTTTGTAAACCAACTTGCTAGCATTTCCCCTCTTCTTATTATTATTTGCTAGTTGAATTTTCTCATTCTGATTGCTGTGAATCAAATGTGCCATGGTGCCTGTGTATATGTCTGTTATGTCTGTTATCAGGTTTTTATTGATATGATGGTTGTAGTTGAAAGTAATTGAGAAGGCTGCATGAACAACATGAACTATGGACTTAAAATGTGTGCCATTATCTTGAACTTGAATATATACAGATGACCTTGAAAGTAAAATAGCCATTTATTTACTGTGTATATTTGTCCAAGT
>JAVJIF010034623.1:0-49471 GCA_038442645.1 Agave tequilana
GTTACAGTTAATTTTGTGGTCATGCAAATTTGTATTATTTTTTATGTTAATATTAAATTTTTTTAATATTAAACATTTTTAATATTTATTTGTAATATTAAAACTTTTTAAATGACCAAATAGTTAATTTTGTGATCACCTTTTTCACTTACGACTTACACATTACGACAACCAAACACCGTAAAGCACAATAACTTTTCCACTTACAACTTTATATTCCAACCAAACACCATAAAGCTTACATGCATGTAACTCATTTACAAATGTAAAAGACTTTACAATTACAACTTACGAATTACGGCTCAATTACGACAACCAAACAGACCTAAGACCTTTAACTTCTATATCTTGTCGTATCACCTCCATCTATATTTTTCTTCCGTCTCTCCTGCGCTATTTTAACTTTCCCTAATTTGATACACTCTACTCGTCGGATTGGGCGCATCTGTAGGTCTACGTCGCACATGACCAAACTATTGTAGGCGGTTGTCTCTCATCTTCTCTTCTATAGGGGCTATGCCTATCTTAGTACAAATATCCTCATTTCTCACCTATCTCTCCTCGTATTACCACACATCCGACGAAGTATGCGCATCTCTACTACACTCATCTTCTAGGCATGATATCTCTCTATAGCCCAACATCATTCTGTACCATATAATAAAGTTGGCTTTATATAGCAGTCTGATAAAACTTTTCTTTCAGCCATAACGGAATGTTAGATCACATAAAACTCCTATTGCGCTCCTCTATTTCAACCAGCCAGCTTGGATGTCCTATGGTTGACATCACTATTAATCCCTTCATCCTTTTGGATAATATACAACTTGAGTACTTAAATGACTGTTTATCAGTATTTCTTATCCGTCTAGTGCCACAATACCATAATTTTGAATTTTTTGTTTACTGATTTACACTCCATATACTCTTGTTTTGGCCCTACTAATCTAAAAACCTTAAAATTCAAAAGTTTTACCTTTATATCTCCAATTTGGCATTTACCCCAGCTCTCGTCTCATCGACTAGGACAATATCATCAGCAAATAGCATACATCACGGTCTCTCACTGAATAGCTCTAGTAAGCTCATCCATCACCATGACAAATAAGAATAAACTCAATGCAGATTCTAATGCAATCCAATTGTGATAAAAAAATCACTTGTTATGGCCTCCACAAGTTCTGACATTTGCCACTACTTCGTCGTACATGTTCTTGATTATGTCAATATATTTAATGAAAACTCCTTTTTCATCAATGTTCACCATAATACTCTCTTGGTTCCTTATCATAAGTTTTTCTAAATCAATAAAGATCATATGCAAATTTTTCCTCCTCTCTCAAAATCACTCTATAAGTTGATGAAGCAAATGAATAGCCTCTGTCGCCGATCGCCCCGGCATGAAAGCAAACTGGTTTTCTGATAGTTTAACATTATGTCTTAACCTGTATTCAATTACCCTTTCCTAAAGCTCATGGTGTGACACATGAGTTTTATTCCATGGTAGTTTGAACAACTCTGGATATCACCCTTGTTCTTATAGAGAGGTACTAGGGTACTCTTCTTCCACTCATTTGTTTTTTTTTAGTTAGCCAGACTTGTTAAAGAGATTTGTCAGCTATCTCACGCCTATCTCTCCTAAGCATCTCCATACCTCAATAGAAATTTCATCCGGGCCAACAGCTTTCCTTGACTTCATTCTCTTTAGGCTTCTTTAACTTCAGATTCGCTAATTCTGCGCATATAATTACGGTTCATATCCTACACTGAATGGTAAGGTCAAAATCTCTGAATAGAACTACTATTGAACTGTTGTGAAACAATCTGTATGCTCTGCTACCAATTTTGTGATTTCAAGGAAAGACGCCCCCTCGACCGGATCGACGGGGCAGCGTGGCGGATACGAACCACAGGATCTACTAAGGCAACTTGATGAAGAGAAAAATATTCCAAAGTAGATAGAAAGCCAACAAACATATAAACGTGATTCCACCGATCTAACAGATCGTGTGTACGTTCACGGGAGAAGGAAGGAAGAGAAACTTTATTAAAACTTTGAGGGAGTACAATAAGAATTACTTACACCTCACGCTGAGAAGTTACAAACCCTTGATGGCCGCTAAGAACAAGGAACCCTTGTGGTTAAGCTCTCTCTCATGAATTTCTTACCTAGATGAATTACACCTTAGGAATTACAATTCATGAGATTCTCTTAGAATACATTGGAGGTCACCCCTAAGGGGTTATTTATAAATCATATAGAACTCTTCTAGTCCTAAACCAAACGCGTTCAATCAGAGATAAAGGAAACTTGAATCCAACTCGGACTCAAAACACTTTCAATCAGAATAAAGAAAACTTGAATCTAAATCGGACTCAAAACAGATTCAGAAAAAGAAACTGCCAAATCCGACATTAATCAACATTCACGACGTATTCACGTCCAATCCTAACATGAACAATCTGTCACTATATGATCCTCTATAAATAAAATATGCCACTAGTTGTCCCGCAAATCACATCTATTTGTCCTAAGGATCTAGGTTCGGTGTCACTGAATGAAGGCCTCCATATTGTTTCTAACATGTCATGCGCTGAGGGACCACTGCTCATCCTGATACCCATGTTTTTGATATCCGTAGCTTGGCACTGATGTTGCATATGTAATTTGACACCAACACAATTAAGATATGATATATGAATTTATTTACAAATCATATTTGAGATATATTGAATGTAGTAACTTGTGTATGTAATAGGTTTATGGAATTTTGATATAAGGATTTATATAAACACATATTAAGTTTTTGTAAATATAAGAAGTGTTGTGTTAAGACTCTAGAGATGTGGATTGTGGGCTTGTATAATTAGAATGTGTGTTTCGGTATCTGGAATGGGCTTGGAAGTTTTTCAGGGAAAATTTCAGTTCTGAGTTGGACATAACTATGTATATCCATATTCTGCCAGGTATGGACACAGAAATGGTTCCGTCAAGTTTTATTTGATCTGTCTTCAGCCTGCCATGTTATGAGTATTCTATGCAAAATAGAGATTGATATCTGTGCTCTCCACTTCAGAATGGCAATATGTTAAAAGGAAGAATTACAGTTTTACTATGTCTGATTCATGTTTGAGTGTAGACCTTAATGATTTTACTGCAACTCAGGTTGTTTTAGCAGCACAATTGTTTTGCTGGACTGAGCAGTTATTGGCCATGGCGTGTCTGAGGTATCCACAAACTCTGGCTTATGATTGGAATTTTGCGCTTGCTAATTAGAATCTAGAACATTTCGTTTTTAAGATGGCGACTAATGATTTTATATATCTCCTACAGAAGCGGGCACATGGTCTTCTAGACAACCTTTCTCAAGCTTTTCTGATGGCTCCATTCTTTTGTTTGCTTGAGGTAACCACCTCATGTTCTGAATCTAATGAGATCTCTTTATTCAGAGTTCACTAACATTAATGTTGACCCAGGTAACTCAAAACTTTCTCAGGTATGAACCCTATCCTGCTTTTCATGCTAGTGTTAAAGCTAAGATTGAAGCTGACTGCAATGAATGGCCAGGCAAGCAAGCAGAAAAAGGCTTCCTAAATAAAACTCTCACTCTTTGAGTTAGTGGACACAATATCTAGTTTAGTTACCCTTTACAGTCATTGTTACAGACTGTGTGCTTGACATAATTATATATCAATGAAAACAATGAAAACTTTTGAAGTGTGTTGTCGTATGTGGAGTTAAAGGAAATCAAAGCTTTTGAAAGCATGCATGTCTCAAATTATATGCCTTTTTGAGTATCTTGATTGTCATTGTCCTAAAATTTGTAATCGAATGCTTTGAGAAACTCATTTCATATGAAAAACTGAAAATAATCTAAGCTTTTGTACTATGTGCCATAGCTAAATCGACAGGGTTCGTTGCAAACAATGAAACCTATTCAAATAATGGTTTCTATTAGCACTATTCTTTGCAGTGGAATCTGCTAGGTGCTGTTAAATATGTTCAACAACATTAATCTAGCTCAAACGCTTGCAGCTTTGATGCTACATAAATTGGATCCCACCTGAATATACTTTCATAGAAATTGTGTATGGCAGAAAATATTGAAGCCACCTTTTTAAATGTTATGGTTATCATCAATCTATTCTTTCTGGAAGTATCAAGCATACCATCCACAAGCAAGTGCATCTTATAAATGGTATCAGAAGGCTGCATTTTTGTAGCAACAGTGTAAGTCATATATAAACTAATCAGCAAAGTTCCATCTTTTTCCAATTGCAATATCTAACGCAGCATGAACTGAGATACAATGTAAAATAAGCCCATGATGACAGAGAAGTAGCAGCAGTTCTACCATGTAATATTAGGAAGAAAGTTTATGACGCAGTTACCAGGTTGAGGCTTCTGCACTCCTCTTTCCTCTCATTGCCTCTCTTAAATCAAAAACATCTCTTCCACTGATCTTTGCTTGCATACATGCGGTGAGAGAGAAGAACATAATCGCTGCTGTGATCAGGTTCTAACCGTGCAAGATGCTTTCTTTGCTACTTCTCCCAATTCAAGATCTCCATGTAGGCGGCATGCACCTAACAGTGTCCTCCACACAACTGCATTGCTCTCCATCGGCATGTTTCTGATCAGCTCATAGGCCTCCCTCACCAGCCCTGCTCTCCCAAGGAGATCAACCATGCATCAAAGTGCCTTATTGTGGGACTTATGCCGTAATCTCTCTGCATGCTGTCGAAATACCTCCTCCCTTCTTCCACCAGACCTCCATGGCTGCAGGCACACAGCACTCCCAGGAACGTAATGTCATTGGGCTCATTATATGGTTGGTTGCATTCGAGCATTTGATCAAGAGTCTCAGAGCATCCCCTGAATGTCCATGCATGGCAAGGCCTATTATCATTGAGTTCCATGAGACGTGTTTCTGTCTTTCATATCCTCAAAAACTTGCAGTGCCCTATCAACAGCCCCACACTTGGCATACATATCAATCAGAGAGTTGGAAACTGAGATGCTGATGATTGAGAACGGATCTGCTAATGCTGGAATGAACCAATCTGCTGAAATCCAATTACCGAGCTCAGAGCAAGCAGAGAGAACAACAACTAAGGTGGCCTCGTCAGGTCTGAAACACTTCTTTGCATCCTCAGAAACATGCTCCGGGCCTCCTCGTACTGTCCGCAATGCACGTACCCATCGAGGAGAGTGTTCCAAGAGACTAAATCAACATTGGGTATTTCTTCAAACAGCTTGCGGGCAGTCACCATATCCTTGAAGAGGCCATACATGTGGATAAGGGTGTTGCGCACAAACACATGGAACTCCAGTCCCTGCTTGACTACACAGCAGTGAACCTGCTTCCCTGATTCAGTTGCTGCAGACTGCCCACATATCTTGAGCAAGAAACAGAATGTGAAGTTGTCTGCGGCCTTGCCCTTGTTCCTCATCTTCTTGTACATGGAAAATGCTTCCTCTGTTCTGTTGGTCCTCCGAATCCTCTGATCATTGTATTGTAAAGGAACCCATCTGGCCATTGGATCTCTTCAAACACCGACGAAGCGTAATCCATGGACCCTTGCTCTGACACAGAGCAGAAGGAGACGATCCTGCCGGCAACGAAAACATGTTGGGCGAAGCCTGTCTTGATGATGTGGGCATGTATCCGCATCAGATCTCTTGTGCTGCAACATTGTTTGAAGAGGGAGATAAGGCTCTGCTCCCTCGAGTTGAACTTCTCTTCCCGAGGATCTTCTCGTGTGGCATTCATTGTTGAGTACTCAAGAATCGTCTGTTGGGCTAAAAGCAATGGCAATGGAATTGAAGAAGCAGGTGACTGCTTTCTCAGATACTTTGATAAGCTCATGATAATGAAAGATAAGAAGAGGAAATTGTCTCCAGCACAAGTAGAAAACACTGGGGTTGTCACAAAATCTATGTAAGCAGCATCGCAGTGCAGTGAGCAATCTTCTCAGCATCGCAGTGTAGCATAAAGCATTTCTCTTGAGAAAATAATAAATGAAAAATGAGCAGAAGACATACATTCAACGATGTGCGGGCAGTCCGCAGTCGCAGCTGGTCCATCAATAAAAATGTTGAAAAGGCGCTTGTTATCTTTTATTGAGAATTAAATCCTCCTTTTTTTAGCTAGTTTGTCAGTTCAAAGGCCTGTTAAGATCTCTGCAACAAGCACAGGATTACAACCGTGCTCATAGCTACTCAGTATAAAAACCATTAGATTACATGTCTCCTCGTGTGCAAGGGAAGCTGTGAATTGCACAGAAATTCAAGCAATTCTTGCCCCGAAACACATTTGTCCATGGTACCCCCGCAAGTGGCATACAGTTGGTCATGATTTGGTAAGAGCTCCGCTCACTCACGAGTTCCTAGTTCGAGCATTCGCGCAAGCGTGACATTGGGTACTTTCATACGCCCCTTAACTAGCAAAAAAAAAAAAAAAATCTAAGAGAAATTGCTTTTAGATCTCCAAGGAGTTTGAGTTGTGTCAAAAACTCCCTAGGATAAAAAATGTGTTTAAAAAGTCTCTCAATATCAGTATTTAAGCTTCTAAATTGTTGTGTCTACTGGATGTATGCGCATGGGCCATTGTGGACGGTTAAAAGTCCTAAATGCCCCTCTGTCAAATTTGTCCCATGTGTACAATTTTAATATAGAAAGAGAGAGGAGATAAGAGGGAGGGAGGGAAGAAGAGGAAGAAGAAGAGGAGAGATCTTTGTGAAGATCTGGTAAGCCTAGCGAGCTTCCCAAGCCTCTCCGATCACAGCGAGCTCCGTGAGCCCTCGATCCGTCTCGGATCTGTGAAGATCACATCAGCTCTGACGATCTCTGTGAAGATCACAGCAGCTTCAGTGAGATCTGCCCCTGAGCTACCCCCAGCCCTCCCCGACCGCAGTCCCGTGAGCTCCCGACGAGATCCGTGAACCCCATATCCGCCCCTGATCCGTGAAGATCACAGCAGCTCCGGCGTGGAGCTCATCTACTTCGTCGAGTCTCAAGTGAGCTCTTCGTGCAAGGCTCGTCTCCCCCAGCTCCTCGTGCAGAGCTCATAGAGAATGAAGTGGTGCAAAGCTTCATCGAGGATTTACTTGGAGTAATTTTTTTGATGTAATTTTTTTTAGATTTATTTGGAGTTTGGATTAAAGTATGATTATTACGATTTTGAATTGTAATTTTTTGAGATTTTTTTTGAAATTTACTCAATTTGATGATAATCATGCTGGTATTTGTGATTAATTTTTAATCTAAAAGGTGGACTAATTTATGATGAGCTTGGCGAATTTGAGAATATCAATTTGGGGGTGATGAAATTTTTATTTGTAATGAATTTGTGATATGAAAAAGAGAGGACAAAAATTTGTGACTCATACTGCCCACTTTTGAGTTTTTCTGTCAACATATTGAATAATTTGTTCTTTTTTTTAACTTTCTGTACACTATTAAAAAGTTAGACAAAATAAGAGTAAGGCGTTAAGAGGAGAAGTTTAGACAGAAATTAACGAAGGTGGATAGACAGAGAGTAAGGTGGACATAAAAAGAGAAAGTTGGATAAAAATTGACGACGGTGGACAGAAAGGCAGTAAGGCGGATATAAAATGAGAAAGTTGGACAGAAATTGACGTAGATGAACAAAAGAGATTAAGGCGAACATAAAAGGTCTTATTTTATATCGTGCATCGTAGCGTAGTGAAATAACTTAAATGATCACATGAAGATGGAGGCATTCAAGCGAACTTATGGCCCAACGCTACATCATGTATCTGATTTGGACAAGCCAAATGTATCATTCTCCAATATTCTGTCCATCTTAGGATGTTTGTATCCACTTTTTGGACATTGTGTTCACATTTTGGGTATATGTCCACATTTTGGAATATATGTTCAAATTTTGGAATATATGTCCATATTTCGGAGCATATGTCGATGTTTCCAAGTAAATGTCAATATTTTCGAAAATATATCCACCTTATGAAATATATGTCATTTTTATCTCATTATTATCCAATGTTTATACTTTGGTACTAAATTATGTCTCGCACAGGTAACGAATGAGACACCACAAATAAGACCTCCAGTAATAAAGAAGCGTCGTGGGAGAAATAAGGCAAGACGAATCAACAATTGGTTTGTGACGCGTCCATTGTGTGCAGTAGATGCCAGAAAGATGGACACAATCATCGTACTTGCAACGTTATATCATATTTTTGATTTGGACAAGCCGAAGGCATCATTCTCCAATATTTTGTCCACCTTAGTATGATTCTGTCCACTTTTTTGACATTGTGTCCACATTTTCGGGTATGTGTATTTGTCTACATTTAGGAATATATGTCCAGATTACAGAATATATATCCACATTTCAGAGTATATATCCACATTTCCAAGTAAATGTTCACATTTTCGAAATATGTTCACCTTATGAAATATATGTCATTTTTGTCTTATTACTATCCAGTGTTTATATTTTGATACTAACTTATGTCTCGCACAGGTAACGGAGAAGACTCTACAAATAAGATCTTCAGTAATGAAAAAGCGTCGTGAGAGGAACAAGAAAAGGCGAATCAACAATCGACTTGTGATGTTCCCGATTGTGTACTGTAAATACCGGAAATTATTAAAAAAGATAAACAAATAAATCAGTGAAAAATAAATAAATATTCATGTTAAATGATTTTTGTTTATAAACAATAGAGGTTAAATAATTTATAAAACAAGTCATTAATTATTTTTTGTTTTCATTTATTTTTATTTTTAAATATTTAAATATTTTTTATAAATATTTTGATCTAAGTTAACAAAATTTTTTGAAGTGGACAGCAAAACAATTGCTTCAAGAATTTTGAATTGAACAACAAAACAATTAAAGTAACTGTCATCAAAGGTCTGATAGTACATTATGTGGGTCAATTAAAGGACAAGTTACAGCACGTGGGTCAATTAAAGAAAAAATAATACGTGCAATACGAATATACACCAAGTTATGTGTTGAAATAGAGACTTGTAAATAAAGAAAACTTGGTCAAAGGACATTTTGACCCCTTTTTTTCTCCATAGAGTTTTTGACATAAATCAAACTCCCTGAAGGCCTAAAATCAAATTTTCCAAAATCTAAAGAATCTTAGATTGGTTATATGTAAAATATGCTCTTCCTGATGTCTGCATGCTTACAGTATTACCTTTTAACGGTCAAATCTTCAGGTAACTGATGTTCTCAGCGTCAGCGTAAACACTGTCATTTCCATTCACAGTAATTTAATCGTAATTCTGAAAGTATAACTAGTAATTCTTGTTTCAATATCTCTGGGTCCACATCATGTCTTATGATGAATGATCCCTCGTGCTCATTTTGACAGTCAATGTTGCGTCTACCTTTTAGGCATCAATGATTTGATCATGCAACGTTTTTCGAAAAATTTATAGATGGTCATACTAACCGGGGCTGTTTGGTTGCAAGGAAGTGGGCGAAAGTAAGGAAATAGGGAAGTATAATTGCTCACTTTTTGGTTGCAAGGAGTGGACGGAAGTAAGAAAATAGGGAAGTATAATTGCTCACTTCCCTATCTATCCAAACACCGGAAAAGAAAAATAAGAAAACCTCTTTTCCTTTTATTTTTTCTCTTTACACAATCATTTCCTCACTTTCAGAGTGCTACAGTTAATTTTGTGGTCATATAAATCTCATTTTTAATAAATTGTAGCACAAAACAGTTAATTTTTTTATCATGTAAATCTCACTTGCATTCTAATTACAATTTATTTTTCTTAATTAAATTTTATATTAATATTATTTTACTGTCACATTACCATCCAAATACTGGAAAAGACAAAATATTTTCCAAACCACACTTCCCAACAACATCCAAACACCGGAAAACTTACTAACCAATTCTCAAGTTCCAAAGAGAATTATTACTACTTTCTCAATTCCTCACTTCCTCACTTCACCCTTAACCAAACAGGCATATGAAACAGATCTCATGGTAGCATTATACCAAAGAGTGAAAGATCAATGTTTACTGTAAAAAGCAAATGAGCAAGGAAGGAGAGGGACAGAGTCGCACACAGTTATCACTGGCTGGTCACAGAGTTATGGTGGCCAGATTAGGGTTAGGGATTGTTATTTGATTGAAATATACTAGAATTCAACTTACCCATCTTTTAATTTGCTTCAATTTAAAGAACTTGTTACAGTTTAAATTTAACAAGAAAAAGAAAACCATAAAAATAAATAATGACTTAAAAATAAACTTCAATTACCGAAAAAATTAAAGAGGAAGGGCGGGGTTTAAACGGGTCGGATTTGAACCAGATTCGGCAGCACCCGGATGCGAATGGTATGAGGAAATAGACTCTGGGTTTATCGGGTTCGGGTCGGTGTTGAGATGGATCAAAATTAATATTTATAATGGTAATTTAATTCTATTATATGAAATTATTATTGAAAGTTATACTTTACTAGTTATCTGAACGTGCGACGCACAAGAAACTAAAATAATTGTAGCTAAAAAAAATACGTTATCAATAGTTTGGATTTTATAAGTTGCACTATCATTTAACACTAATATTTTTTGAATTATGCTGAGGTTTTGAAATTAATACAATATGTAGTTCAGTGAGATGACTGGGTGAATAATATCCTTTTCCTATTTGTGCTTTAACTTATTTCACGTGGGAGCGAGTCATATTTTTCTTAGCTTTATCCTGACACGCACGTGAATTCTGCTTCTCACATTATAAAAATAAGTTAATACTTGCAAAATTCATATCTTTAAAATATTGTAAATTTTAGTCTTTGTTTTAAAAAAAATATCTTTATGAAATGTTGAAAGCATGTTTTGCATTTGAAATGGTTATATTTTAGAAAATACCAACTTTAAATTGTAATTGGATATACATGTAAAATGGTATATTAAGGTTTTTAAATCTAATATCTAATTATACACAATTTATTTGTAAAATTAGTACTTCGCTTCTCTAATTTTATAAGTTTTGTAAAAATGTATTTTTCTAAAGATGTTTTTGTAAAACTTTCCATCTCGTGCCTCAAATGTAAAGCCTCTTGGGTTACAATGTTGATTTTTATGTAATACTTATTCCTTGCCTTGCATGTTTACAATTATATTTTAAAAGCTTTACGCATATTAAAAGTTTGCGGGTGTTTCTACAAAAAATTGTTCCTTAACCCCTGTAATACAGATTCCTGTGTGTGTACATGTCGTGAGCCCCATACTAACTAAAAAAAGAAAGAAAAGAAAAAAAAAAAAGCCGGCAAGACGCCCACGGCCGGCTACAACCCTTCTCTCGCGTTATATGCGGAAGAAAGATGTACTTATCAATGTTTTTTTATAATCATTTATCATAATCTATGTGTAGAGAGAGAAGATAAAAAATTGGGATGTAGAGTTTTTAAACTCATTTGACAGAGAGTTGACCAACCGACATACACAAGAGTTGAAATCGGTCGGCCACTCGGTCGACCGATATGCACGAGAGAAGAAAATCCAATGTTGGCGGTCGACCGCTTCAACTCTGGGAGATTAACAGAGAACAGAGACTTGGATTCGATCGACCGCCCGGTCGACCAGATCTAAATCTGCAGCTAACAGAGAGCTGGGGAGTTTGGGCGGCCGACTGACATGCGGATCTGGGCAACATTTGGATCGACCTGTAGCTTTTGTTGGGATGTTTACTTCTCTCTATAAAAGGGACTTGAACCCATTGTCGGGTGTGTGAGCTTGTTGAGTGAGTTCTTGTTGGGTATCCTGCTTAACAAGAATCAATCTGACAACTAATCAAGATCACTGAGATATCAACAATCTAATTGGCCAGGTCGGCAAATATCAGGTGGGAGGTTTTCCGTTCAATAGAACGTTCCTTAATTTAAGAACCACCTTTCAATTTCCTTCCTTGGTTTAAGCACCAATTAGACTGAATCCAAGTCAGTCTTGATATACTGTAAAGTATATCCCCTGTATAAAGGACTTAGTCCACTTATACAGTATCACTTAGACTGAATCTAAGTCAATCTCGATATACTGTAGAGTATATCCCCTGTATAAAGGACTTAATCCACTTATACAGTATTTGAAGTGAGGTACGCTTAGAGCGAATCTCCTTAAGACAATTACGTCCCCTGCACCGGTGCTAACGGGATAATGGACGCTGGTCTCCCAAGATACAACACTTCTTCACGGTATTTGGATAGCACTACCAAATCACCGTACGGTCGAACCGTAGTCAACCAGTACCTACACAGGATTAGCAAAACAGCGGTATAACGACAAATTTCAAATGAATATTTGTCTTACTCTTTTGGAGGAACACCCACTGTTGAGGACGTAGGAAGGTTGAAGAATTTTGGCAGAATCTCCTTTAGGAAGTCGCTTCGGATTCCCACTTCACTTGGAAGTCGCGGATTCCCACTTCGTTGGAAGTCGCTCTGGAAGTCGTGGATTCCCACTTCGCTGGAGCCCAGTTCAGAACCGAAGTCAGAACTTTAGAGAGAGAGAGAGAGATCTCAGGTTTGGTGTGTCTGAGAATGAACCCTGGAGCGCTATTATAGCGCTCCGGAGGGGTATTCTCGTCCGCCAAATTCCAGCAGTTGCGACGGTTCGGACAGAACCGTCGCAACCGATCAACCGCCCAACCGATCAACCGCCCAACCGCACTGTCGGTTTTCCGACAGCGGTTGGCGAACGGTCGGATCTGTTCGCGCGGACACCCGTTGGCGGGTGATTCGAATCTTTCCGCGGGCGGGATGGAGCGGTTCGGCCCATACCTACGGACCCTGATTCAAAAAGAACCAGGCCAGGTAGGGAACCCGAACCCGAACCCGGCGGGTCGCCGCCGCCGCCAGCGGCGGCGCGCGTGCGCGCACGTACGTATGTACGTGCATAGTTCCCTCCTTTTCGCGCGCGCGAAAACTCCAAGTACCCAAAGGGCACACCCTTTGTTCTCATTTTCCTCTATTTATACCCCATGAGCTTCCATCACATGGCCAATGTGGGACTAAATGCATGTAGCTAACTTTAGTCCCTTTTGGCTTTGAATTAGGCAATCTTTGGACTTGAATATCTCATTCATTCGAAGTCGGAATTGAACATGTGAATATACCACGTTCATCACAAATGGAAGGAGAACACACTCCAACCATCATCCAGTTGATTCGATCAACGGATCTCGCCATAATTCAACTCGAAGATTCACCTTTATATTCTTCAATTCCAACAGTTCTTGGGAGAACCCTTGCAATCCTCTTGTAAATTTTGTGTAAATCACAATAGATCTCTCTCTTCTACTTCGGAGACGTAGGCATTTTGTCGAACCTCATAAATCTCGGTCTTTCTCTCTTTGTGTGTAGTTTGTGATCTAGGATTTGTATTCTTTGGCGGGTTGTAGGTCTCAACACTATAGACACGGACATTGAGACACAGAGAAATGATTAAGGCACCCATCAAAAAGTGCCATTATTTTTTTAGCACTTTTATCTCCAGAAAATAGTCCAAAATGCCTCTCCTTTTTCCTCATCCTTCCTCCCCCTTCCCCCACCCGCCGCCGCCGCTTGTGTTTGTGTTGGTACCACCGGTCATGGCAACAGTCAGCATATAACCTGAGCCCCTTGTGTGCCTCGCGGCCTCTAATTTGCCATGAAATAATTCTAGAAAATGCTTGCTACTTATTATAGGAGACATCAGACATCAAAATCTAGCTCTGGATAAATGCTTGCCTCTTATTGCTTCTCTTTCTAGTTCTGCTTCTTATCCTTCTGTATGACATCAAGAGACAAGCGTTCTCAAATGTGCTGGTCCTTTCTCTAAAACTACTCTCTTTTTAGTTCTGTTCTCTCTCTTTTTCTGTCAGTAATCGAACTCGAACTGGAGAGAACGAACTCTGACTCCACTCCTCATCCTCTTCAGAATTGGAGATCTTGCCAGCGAACTCTTACTCAAGCATACTTTTTTGTTCGGGGAAGGTGAGAGAGGAGGGCGAGGCTGAGAGAGGGCGAGGCTGAGACTAGGGAGGAGGGGTATTTTGAGAATATTTTAAAAAAAAGTGTGTGTTTTAATCAATTTTTTGAGTGCATTATTCTGATGTGTAGCCTTAATCAATTCTCTGTGTGTCAATATTCGTGTCTCAACACTATGTAGTTTTTATTATATAATACATTGCATATGTCATTTATAAATTACTTTCGGTTTGGTTATGGGTTTCAGGTTTCGGATTCAGAAACGGTCACCGACATGATGAGTTAAATGATCGACTGGTTTTCGAGTTTTTCGTACCATTTAGAGCCGTAGAAGCAAGCGATTATACGTAGAAATAGTTTTGGGTCAGATCGGGTTGAATCTCTTTGTCCAACTGTAATATACTTTTTCAAGAAAAGAAAAATGTAAGCGAACTAATAAAATATAGGCTCCAGTTCTGTGGAGTCTGGACATAAACCAAAGTTAAGAGCAAGTTTTTTTTTTTTTTTATTTGCTTTTTATTTTCTACAAAAATAAATTTTCTTCTCTGTTAATAGAAAAACTGCTTTTTAGGTAAATCATGGGCTACTTATTTCCTTTTACATCATGGGGTTAACTAAAAAATCAGCATATGTTTGAAGAGAGTTTTTTGCAATTTACTCTATTTTCATATCTTTATTACTTGAAACGTTCTAAGAAAAAGTATCATGTTCTTAGCCAATCACTTATTTAATGTTTTGTTAGTGAGGATCTCAGGATTTCTTTGTAGAAGCTGTAAGGATTTGGGGCATCATCTCAAAAGAGTGGAGTTGGCCAAATCCTCGTCTAGTCGATGTGAGACTATTTGTTCAACGTCTAACCCAACAATTCCCCCTCGAACAAAAAGTCTTCCTGCAAGCTATTTCTTCACACCTGGAAAATCATATGCTCCATCGAGATCACAACTCTTCACCGCGCGATGGCGTACACGTCTTACGTGAAATACAAATTGCAGACCTTACTCTTCTTCACCGCGCAGAGGACGTACACGTCTTACGTGAAGTAGGAGCATCGCTGGGAAATCCTCAAGACTTCCAATTAGCTTTATAGGGGACAACTGCGTCTTTTGTTCCCTGGGGGATTGAACTTCACCCACACACACGGCTAAGTTTGAGCATGTCTCTAATATCACTTGCAAGGACTTGGAGCATCACTCTAAAAAAACTAGCTTCTTAGGTGAAGTTACCGAAATCCTTGTATACCGAAGACCTCCACATATCTAGCTGAAGTTGGACTATTTGTTCGACATCCAACACAACAGAAACATCAAAACACTTGTAATTGGTAGTCAATGAAAACTACTTGGGCCAAATGACCCAATAAATATTTGGAGTCCAAGACTTGTATGCTTTTCATTCCTATAAGTCAAGTCTATTTAGTAATGTTAATGGGATTCCAAAGGTTATCTTTCTACATCTAATGCAATGGTAGCTACACCCAAGATCATCTCTCCACGATCAATCAAATAAAGATGACTTTCTTTAGAGCCGTTGAAAGAAGAGAAACAAACAATCAAAACAAGGGGAAAAAGAGGAAACACACCGAGAAGAGAACATAAGAGAATTTTGTTGATATTTACTTACAAGAGAGCCTCACCTTCCTCTTCAATCCTACAAGGGTTTTGATATTTCTCATATTTTTTTAATGTCATGACTTTCTCTTTTTAATGTTTTGTAATACATTGTTTCAAAATCATAGATTATAAATTCTTTAAGGAGGATTTTATTAATCTAGTTATTAAGAAAAAAAATTGAAAAATAGATTCTAAGATAAGGAGTTCACATTATTGGATGATCCCTTTACCAAATTATGCATAGTATATGATTAAACTAGACACATCTTTTTCCACCCACTCTCACGATGATCTCCTCTCACCACACAACAACCCTTTTTATTGATTAGAATTCTTTTGTAATAATGAAGATCATTCTGATAATTGATGATACTGTTGGATTCTAGAATCAATCTGACAACTAATCAATATCACTGAAATATTAACAATCTAATTGGCCAGGTCGGCAAATATCAGGTGAGAGGTTTTCCGTTCAAATGAACGTTCCTTAATTTAAGAACCACATTTCAATTTCCTTCCTTGGTTAAACACCAATTAGACTGATATAAATCAGTCTCAATATATTGAATATCAGTATATCCCCTGTATAAAGAAATTAATTCACTTATACAGTACTTGGAGTGAGGTACGCTTAAAGCGAATCTCCTTAAGACAATTACGTCCCCCGTACCGGTGCTAACGGGTTACTGGACGCTGGTCTCCCAAGATACAACACTCCTTCACGGTATTTGGATAGCACTACCAAATCACCGTACGGTCGAACCGTAGTTAACCAGTACCTTCACAGGATTATTGAAGCAGCGGGACAAAGACAAATTTCGGGAGAATATTTGCCTTTACTTTGGAGGAGCACCCACTGTAAAGGAAAAAGGAAGGTTGAAAAATATTCTTCTTCGGAAGTCCCAGATTCAGACAACAATTCTACTAAAGAATCTGTTGAATTTTCTGAGCCTTCTTTCAGAACGAATTTTGCAGAATCTCTTTTGGAAGTCGCTTTGGAAACTGAGTTACTGATTTCCCACTTCCCTTTGGAAGTCACTTCAAGATTGAGAGAGAGAGAGAGAGAGAGAGAATCTCCTTTAGAAGTCTTGCTCTTGTTGTTCTTGGTGTTGTGTTTGATTGAGAATTCGGAGCGCCACGACAGCCGTTGGCGGAGCGGTTCGGATCCGGATAGCGGAGCAGGTCCGGTGGCGGTTCGGATAGCGGAGCGGGTATGCTCGCAACCCATACCTGTGAAACCTGATTCAAAAAGAACCGGGCCGGGTAGGGAACCCGAGCCCGGCCCGTGCACCGGCGCCGGCGCCGGCTGGCCGTCGCCAGCGGCAGCGCGCGCGCATGGTTTCCTCCCAATCGCGTGCGAAAACTCCAAGTACCCAAAGGGCACGCCCTTTGTTCTCAATTTTCTCTATTTAAACACTACGAACTTCCATCCCATGACCAATGTGGGACTAAATGCTTTTAGCTACCTTTAATCCCATTTTGGCTTTGAATTAGGCAATTTTTAGACTTGAATATCTCATTCATTCGAAGTCAGAATTGAATATGTGAATATACCACGTTCATCCCCATTGGAAGGAGAACACACTCCAACCATCATCCAATTGATTCGATCAACGGATCTCGTCGTAATTCAATTCAAAGATTCACATATATATTCTTCATATTCCAACAATCCCCCACAATGAATGGAGATTCAAGGAATTGACACACTAAGAGACTGACTCTATTGTGAATGGTACTTTAGAAAAGAAATTGCATTAGGATAGGTGAACTAGGTCTTGAACCTTCCATAGCGAAAACTTTATCGGACTTACTAGCTAATCAGTGAACTAGGTCTTAAACTGTTAGCCGTTAGTGTAAGCCAAGTCAACAAGTTTCACACAGTGACTTTTCAAATTAACTTTGATTCTCGGTTGTGTCCATTTTGGCCCTTGATATTCTTGATTTCAGAGAGTATCTTGAGGGAATAATAGCCTCCATAGAAATTCTCAAAGAGCCGACCCAACTCTATACTCATATAGGTGATCGTCCTATTAAGAGTAGTCTACTCTACTCCACTTGTTTAGTAACAAGATATAGGCATCATTAAAAGCGTTAAGCTTATCCTTAATTCACTTGTAGAAAAGCACTTATGTGCACCTTAGGAATGGATTGGAGTCAAACTCCCAAGTGCTTACTTGCTGAGTCAATCATAACTAGTTTTTCCTCTTGAACTTAGTCCGTGGGATCTCCAGTCGCTAAATGAGGTTTCCATTAAGCTGACTCGCTAAGGTTAGGCTTTTAGACCCATTCCCCTCGATGCGCAGTTTATACGCTCTCCACTTAAACTTTTAGTAAGCGGATCCGCTAAATTATCTTTTGACGAGACAAAGTCAATAGAGATAATTCCATTTGAGAGCAACTGCTTCACAGTATTATGTCTACGACGAATATGTCTAGACTTACCGTTATATATAACATTTTGTGCCCTAGATATAGCTGCTTGATTATCGCAGTGTATACATATAGCGGGCATTGGCTTTTGTCATAATGGTATATCTTCTAAAAATTGTCGAAGTCATTCTGCTTCTTCTCTGGTCTTATCTAAAGCTATGAATTTCGATTCCATAGTGAAACGGGCAATACATGTTTGCTTAGAAGATTTACAAGATACCGTTGCTCCTCCTAGAGTAAATACGTATCCGCTAGTTGATTTTGATTCCTCAGAATCTGCAATCCAATTAGCATCACTGTATCCTTCAAGTACAGGTGGATACTGTCCATATCTCAAGGCATATTCCTTGGTATGTGATACGTAACCCAATACTCATAGTAGAGCGGTTCAATGTTGATCATTAGGATTGCTAGTGTATCTGCTTAACTTGCTTACAGCGTAAGCAATATCGGTCTAGTGCAATTCATCAAATACATTAGACTTCCGATAATCTGAGAATACTCCAACTGGCGTATTCTACTTCCTGTATTCTTATGAAGGTGGACGTGTGGGAGAAAAGGATTTGTATTCTCTTTTATTCCATGATCCTTGAATCTTTCTATCATCTTATCCACGTAGTGAGATTGAGATAGACTGATTCCATCTGGTGTTCTGATGATTTTAACTCCTAAAATTACATCAGCAACCCCCAGATCCTTCATGTCAAAACTGTTAGATAACATTTTTTTAGTGGACTTAATAATTTCAATATTAGTCCTAATTATCAACATGTCGTCTACATAAAGACAAACAATGATACATGCATTTTCAACTGTTTTAGTGTAAACACACTTATCGCATTCATTTATAGTGAATCCATCTTTGATCATGACACTATCAAATTTCTCATGCCACTGTTTTGGAGCCTGCTTTAGACCGTATAAGGATTTTACCAATTTACACACTTTGTGTTCTTGGCCCTTGACTATAAATCCTTCAGGTTGCTCCATATATATTTTCTTCATTTAATTCACCATTTAAGAATGCAGTCTTGACATTCATTTGATGGATATCTAAGTTGTGCAATACTGCAATTGCAATCAACATCCGAATGGATGTTATTCTTGTTACTGGTGAATAAGTATCGAAGTAGTCAAGTCCTTCTTTTTGTCGATAACCCTTGGCTACTAATCTAGCCTTGTACTTATCGATAGATCCATCGGGTTTTAATTTTCTTTTGAAAATCTACTTACACCCAATTGGTTTACAGCCAGGAGGCAAGTTTACAAATTCACAAGTATGATTACTTAGTATGGATTCTATTTCGCTATTTATACCTTCTTTCCACATTTGTGCTTCTGGGGTTGACATAGCCTCTTTAAATGTTTGAGGCTCGCTTTCAATAGCGTATGCTATGAAATCTGGACCAAAGATTTTGAGATTCTAGATCTCTGACTTCTTCTTGATTCAGTTTCCGCATTAACAGTTGGTTCCTCGGGGCTTTCGTCCCTGAACGCCATCTTATGTGTTCTTTTTCCAGAAGTCTTATCTGTTTCCCGTTTATATGAAAAAATGTCTTCAAAGAACATAGCATCTCTAGATTCGATAATCATGTTTACATGAATATCTGATATTTCTGATTTATGAACCAGAAATCTGTAGGCACTACTATTCAAGGCATAACCTATGAATATGCAGTCCATAATTTTTGCTCCCAACTTAGTCTTTTTAGGTAATGGTGCTAGCACCTTTGCAAAGCACCCCCACATTTTGAGGTAATGGTAGGAAGGTGTCCTTCCATGCTATAACTCAAATGGTATAAGACCAAGTTTCTTGTGGGGTACTCTATTTAGAATATAATTTGCAGTTAACAGAGCTTCCCCCCACAAGTTTTGCGGAGCTCCAGAACTTACGAGCATGGAATTGACCATCTCCTTCAAAGTTCTGTTCTTCCGTTCAGTAATTCCATTTTGCTGAGGAGTATATGGTGCTGTTGTTTGATGGATTATACCAAATTTAGCACATAACTCATTAAAATCATTTGATTCATATTCTCCGCCTCTCTATCGGATTTTAGAATCTTGATATTCTTTTTGAGTTGATTCTCAACTTCGGCTTTATATGTTATAAATATATTCATTACCTCATCCTTACTGTTTAAAAGATACACATAACAGTATCTTGTACAGTCATCAATAAAAGTAATAAAATACTTTTTACCGCCTCTAGTTAGTATAAACTTCAAGTCACACAGATCGCTATGAATTAACCCTATAGGTTCTTTATTTTGATCTATTGAGTGAAATGAATTTTTCGCCAACTTGGCCTCAACACAATTCTCACACTTGCGAATTTCTTCCAAGTTGAGTTTAGGAATATATCCTAATTAGTCTCAGACATTTTCTGCAAATTCAAGCAGAACAGAAGTAAGAAACTTCAATAACTAATTTGTCTTAAGATGTTGGATTCTGGAATCAATCTGACAACTAATCAATATCACTAAAATATCAACAATCTAATTGGCCAGGTCGGCAAATATCAGGTGGGAGGTTTTCCGTTCAAATGAACGTTCCTTAATTTAAGAACCACCTTTCAATTTTCTTCCTTGGTTAAACACCAATTAGACTGAAATAAATCAGTCTCAATATACTGAATATCAGTATATCCCCTGTATAAAGAAATTAATTCACTTATACAGTACTTGGAGTGAGGTACGCTTAAAGCGAATCTCCTTAAGACAATTACGTCCCCCACATCGGTGCTAACGGGTTACTGGACGCTGGTCTCCCAAGATACAACACTCCTTCATGGTATTTGGATAGCACTACCACATCACCGTACGGTCGAACCGTAGTTAACCAGTACCTTTACAGGATTATTGAAGCAGCGGGACAAAGACAAATTTCGGGAGAATATTTGCCTTTACTTTGGAGGAGCACCCACTGTAGAGGAAAAAGGAAGGTTGAAGAATATTCTTTTTCAGAAGTCTCAGATTCAGACAACAATTCTATTAAAGAATCTGTTGAATTTTCTGAGCCTTCTTTCAGAACGAATTTTGCAGAATCTCTTTTGGAAGTCGCTTTGAAAACCGAGTTATTGATTTCTCACTTACCTTTGGAAGTCACTTCAAGACTGAGAGAGAGAGAGAGAGAGAATCTCCTTTAGAAGTCTTGCTCTTGTTGTTCTTGGTGTTGTGTTTGATTGAGAATTCGGAGCGCTATTTATAGCGCTCTGGGAGTGGCCAACGGGTCTGAACCTAACGAAAAGTTGCAACGGTTCGGTCTAAACCGTTGCAATGGTTCGACCCAACCACCGCAACTGTTGGCTGTCCAACTGCCGCGATAGCTGTTGGCGGAGCGGTTCGGATCTGGATAGCGGAGCTGGTCCGGTGGCGGTTCGGATAGCGGAGCGGGTATGCTCGCAACCCATACCTGTGAAACCTGATTCAAAAAGAACCAGGCCGGGTAGGGAACCCGAACCCGGACCCGAGCCCGAGCCCGAGCGGCCCTAGCACCGGCCGGCCGCCGCCGCCGCCAGCGGCGCGCGCGCATGTGCGGGCATGGTTCCCTCCCAATCGCGCGCGAAAACTCCAAGTACCCAAAGTGCACGCCCTTTGTTCTCAATTTTCTCTATTTAAACACTACGAACTTCCATCCAATGACCAATGTGGGACTAAATGCTTTTAGCTACCTTTAGTCCCATTTTGGCTTTGAATTAGGCAATCTTTAGACTTGAATATCTCACTCATTCGAAGTCGGAATTGATCATGTGAATATACCACGTTCATCTCCATTGGAAGGAGAACACATTCCAACGATCATCCAATTGATTCGATCAACGGATCTCGCTGTAATTCAATTCAAAGATTCACATATATATTCTTCATATTCCAACAGATACTTTGCAAGCTATCTTTTTGATAGAATCATGATACGAATGCACAATTTCTTCTAACAACATTTCTATCATTATGTAATACATAACGGGGGGGTTTTTGATTTAGGCTGTTTGGTTAGAGGTAGAAGTGAGGAAGTGAGGAAATGAGGAAGTAGTAATAGTTCCCTTTGGAACTTGAAAATTGATTAGTGAGTTTTTCGGTGTTTGAATGTTGTTGGGCAGTCTGATTTGAAAATGTTATGTCTTTTTCGGTGTTTGGATGGTAATGTGAAAGTGAAAGTGAAAAAATTGACCACAAAGTTGACTGCAAAATAATATTAAAATAAAAATTAATTAAGAAAAATAAAAATTAGATTGTAATTAGAATCCAAGTGAGATTTACATGATCACAAAATTAACTGTTTTGAGTTACAACTTATTACAAATGAGATTTACATGACCACAAAATTAACTGTAACACCCTGAAGTGAAGAAGTGATTGTGTAAAAAATAAAAGAGAAAAAGAAAAAGAGTTTTCTCATTTTCTTTTTCCAGTATTTAGATAGATAAATAAGTGAACAATTATTCTTCCCCATTTTCTTACTTCCGCCTACTTCCTTGCAACCAAACACGCCCAGCATCAATGAATGTGGTGTCATTAACGTTTTCACTATAATTTGCCTTTCCTTTACCGATTTTGACAAAATTATTTACACATACTTCTAATTTTTAATCAAAACAAAAGAACACAACATTAATAATCCAAAATCTCATTAACCTTCATCTTAATTGCATGTGCACAAAAAAAAGTCTCTAGTGCAAGCTAATACTCAATGTAAGATGCATACTTGTACAGGTAAGATTGCTTGGAATTTTTTGTTAGTCTATTTTGAGACTGAATTTGCTCTATCGAGGTCTTGCCAGTGTTTTCCGCCAAAAAAAAGTCGTAACTTTCTCTCTTTAATGTTTTTATGGCGGAGATTTTCCGTCACAGACACATGGACGCTTCCAATTGATCCTACCAAAAACACAAGACACCTTCAAGTCAAGAACACCGGTGTGGTACCAGCCAAAGACCCTCGAGAATGAGAATAAGTATCTTTTGTAGAAAGAGAAAAAGAGTACTACAAAATGTGTTCTCAGAGGTGATCAGAATATCCCTTTCCCTAGTGGAGATGGGGAGATCTTTATACATGTCAGTTCTGCCGTTGAGGATGCGGATACATCAGATTTTCATAACTGAACGATTTACATGTTACGATTTTCTCGTAGCAGCATGAACTGCACCGCTTGATTACAGGGATTGTCATGCAGAAGAACCCGCAGCTATCCATAACATCCCGCATTGAAGTAGGAACGTTATAATATTTTGAACGTGGGGATGATCTAGCAGGATGATCGAAACCGCGAATCACGAGAGTCGTGTCGCCCAACTATATCCGGAGCAGGCTGGGCAGACTTCGGAGGGTCTTCGTGTCGGAAGGCAGAGTAGCCTCAGGGGTGGTCTTTTGCACCATTTGACTGAAACTTTCAGGGAGCCGCCAAGCCCTGATTGAGTTGAGGTTTCGGGAAAGTGGCTCCAGACTGATCGATCCTCGAAAGGGGAAAGTTGTCATTGGGATATGTCTAATGAAGGTTGGTGAAATCAATGTAGATTCTCCATTTGTCGCTCTTCTTTTTCACCAGAACCGGTTTGGTGAGCCACTCGGGGTGGTGTTTATCTTTGATGAAATTGGCTCACAGCAACCAGTCAACTTCTTCATGGAGAGCTTGGCATTGATCCGTGTTCATCTTCCTCGGCTTTTATTTGTCTGGTTTGACTCCTGCATCAATAGATAGTTGGCGACAGATGATGAATGGGTCGACTGCTGACATATCTATGGGGGTCCAGGCGAACACATCCTGGTTGTTAGATTGAAAGTCTTTAAACTGTATCTTTTCATCTGCCAGATGATTTGCCCTGATTTGAAGGGCCCGCTCCGGGTATAACGGGTCCATATAGATCAACTCTGTGTCTTCCTCTGATCGACTGTTGGGAGCCTCTAACTCATCGAAGGAGTCAATTTCTTGGCTTCTGTCGCTCTGTAATTACTTTTGGGTAGCGATTTGCTTCTATTTCTTCCCTTGGGGTGGTCCTGGTTGGAGGCCACCTTTGCATTCCTTGCCACCTACCCGGATTTCTTTCAAGCGATGCTGACAATGCTTCGGGCTATGGTTTGGTCTCCCCTTATGACCGCGGTTCCTGTTGAGGTGAAAAATTGCAGGAGCTAGTGGTAGCTGAATGAAACTGCCCTCATCATGTGGATCCAAGGTCGACCGAGGATCGCGTTGTTCGGGAACTCAATGTCAATCATGAATAACTCCGTAATGACATAGTGTAACCCCCTACTCCCCGGTGTACGTATCACAGTATCCGTATGCGATACGACGTACAAAATTGATTTGACCTCAGTGGTAGTCCGATTGAGCTGATTTCAGTTTCAAACAAAAGTATTTTCTAATATTTGAGATTTTCAGGATTTTTCTGGAATTTTCCTGAATTATTTTGGAAAATCTCCGTAGTCGGTGTCGACCGATACTGATAATAGGCTTTATGATTTTTATTTCACAAATGGAGTAGAATTTTGAGAATCCGCTTTCATCATGCATCTTAGAATCGTGTTATCTACGTTCGGGTATTTTTGGAGATTTTTCTGATTTTATCAAAAATCCGTCCAAACCGGTGTCGCCAAGTACCGGCGACAGCTTCCGGAATTTTTAATTTGCAAACCGGATTGAGTTTATGTAAACTGTTTTCATATTACGCCTCAGAATAATATTCTCTATTTTTTGTAATTTTTGGGCATCATTCGGAGCTAGTCAATTTTTGACCATATTAAAATATTATTAAATTATGATTTAGAAATTCTTTTATTTCTTTTCTTCCTTTCTCTTCTCTTCTCTGGCTTTTTCCAGAGAATTCTCCCCACCGCCATTAGCCACCGCCTCTCTCTCCCTCTATTAAAATCTCTCTCCCTCTCTCATTCAAAAATATCCACTCTCTCTCTCCTCACAATCTCTCTCTTACACACACTCTCTCTCTCTCTCTTAAACTCTCTCTCTCTCTCAAATTCCCCTCTCTTCTTGGGCCGGACCCATGCCCGCGGCCAAAGGTGGCCGCCGGCCTCCTCCTCCCTTTCTTCCTCTCCTTCTTTTCTTTCTTCTTCTTTTTCTTCTTCTCTTCTTTTGCTGTAAATCCCTCCCCCACTCCAGCTCACTCTCTCTCCTCTCTCTCACCGGACCTACGGCCCACCGCCGGCGGCCGGGACTGCCGCCGGCGGGCCTCCCCGTCGCCGGCCAGCTCCTGCTGGCCGGACTGGGCGCGGGCACAGCAGCAGCGCCTGCTGCTGCTGCCGCATCTCTTATGGGTTCACACCCATAAATGGGTGTGAACCCAATAACCCGTTTGGGTTTATTTGAAAACCCAATAAGCCCTAAACCCATTACACCCGTTAGTTACCTGTTTCATTTAAGTGATGGGTTTGGGTCGTGGATCCAAACCCGACCCGTTAAGAGCCAAACCCGCATCCGAAACCCAAGAAAGGTATATTTACAGAAAACCCCCTGAACATTTTCATATTAGCATTTAATATTTTATTTACATATTTAAACCTGTTTGTTATGATTTAGTATTCGGGCGATATCGGGAGCATCAGGACTCCGATTTGGACGATTCTGGATCCGTTGCGATCGTGGGAAAGAGAGCTACATTTCTATGGCCAGTTTGTGAGTATTTTTATTTTATAAATTATCTTTTTAGTCTATTAATTAAACTTGGTTGCTTTATTGAAATAAAACATGATTACCGGTAAATCCTAATTGGTAAACAATATTAAAACATTGTAATAAACACTGTACTGCTCGACAGATCTCTAGTATGTCATGTTCACGTCTCACTGGCATCCGGCCCACTATGTCACCATATGTTTGGACACTATCATGTCATGTATCGTATCACAGTTACGTTACATGTATACAGCTCCACAGATACGCTATGACACGACACTGTCACGAGACATGCATGCTAGGCACCGTTACTATAATTCACAGGACATGGTATTACATGATACACGGACTATCGTTATTACATGTACACACATCTATGTTTCACTAGAACCCGGATAAGTACCACATTTCATTGTATTGTTATCATCATTATACGGATACTGTGGTTCACTGTACATGATATTAGACACTGACCACTGTTATTACATGACACGTCACACACTTATTTCGTATTCATGTCCCACCGATATATAGATGCACCACTTCACGAAATACCGTCATGTCATAGATTGTTATCATCGTTACAAGGATTCTCGGCATATCACTGTTACTCATGCATGCATGGTTTCTCCATTCTTATCATATGGATCCTTGTGTCCTTGTACCTATTGCATGTATGATTGTTCCAGGTTATCCCTGTTCATATTACATGTATGATTGTGTCGTGTTACCATATTCATGTTATATGATTGTTTCCTGTTACTGATACGGATATTCCCGCTACTGGACATGAGAGTTGTTGATATGCGATGTGTGGAACCCCACATCTATTGTTCCCGTCATATATTATATTGTTCCCGTTTCCCGTTATATTGTTCCTGTTATATTGTTCCCGTTTCTCGTTATATTGTTCTATGCTATCAACAGAGCTCTGGTCTAGTTATCATGTTACCCGTATCATGTCCAGTAGTTGATATTGTTACATTGTATACTTGACGTATTAGATCATAAAGTTAACTTGGGTATGGGGGAGACTTGACGGTTGATTAGATCTTATCGGGTGATGTACTGGATCCATATTGTTCTCCCACTGCAGGGGATGGTAGTGCTACCTACCAATTGCTCCATGAGCTCTTGTTACTTGATTATTGTTCCCCTCTTAGCAGAGGGCTCTAGTCTTAGCAGCCAGGGGTTTGATAAAGGCCGTGATCCCGGGTATGCACGGGATACACTTACCCGATAAGAACTCCTCGACCATGGGTTTCCAATTAACATAATAAAACAGTATACACAATAGTGACGTCGGGAACACTTGTTATTTGGTCACTCTCTCGTTTGGATAATGGTACCCGTAGGCCATGTCCGGATGGGTTCGACTGGAGTGCGGGCTCCAGTATGAACTGCCAGTGGTATGGGACACTGGAAGAGATTGATTATAATACCAGGTGGTACTGATTGCTACTATTGTATAAATAACATGCCTTGCCTGATACATGTTTTCTATTGTTTAGTTGTACATGTTCCTGTACCTGATCATTTCGCCGTTATCATGTTCCCTGTGTATGTTGTTACCTTACCTGTTTCATACTATACATTCTGTGGTAGCATCCTACTCATGTACATGTATATTTGTTACTTTGCCTGGTACATGTTACTCTTTCTGTTGTGGCATACTACGCATGTTCTGCATTGCATCTATTCTGTTTTCATATGCCCACCTGCATGTTCATATTGCATATGCCCACCTGTATGGTCACTGCTATCACGTCGCCACTAGACTACAGTATTTATGATATAAACCGGACACGCCTAAAGACATGACCTGATGATAACCGGCTAGGTGGTGATGGTATAACATGCTTATATCTTTCATGTTTAGATACTTCTGCTGCTACTTATATGCTTATTATATGCTTAGGATATGGTATCATTATTACAACATCATGTATTCTACATTGTTATCGTGCTTGTATTATTATAGTACATATTCTGCGTCCTTCATTTTACCACTCACTAGGTCGCTTTCTGACGACCCTGGGTTTGCATGCCCAGGTTGGAGATCCGAGCTACCGTATTATCAGATAGTGCCTTGGCGTCACATAGGAGATTCCTCATCGAGACTCTTTATAGGTATCTTGGTGATTTATTTCTGTTATCTCATTTATCCCTGTTTTTATATCTGTTATGATCACTAACCCCTTTCTGCAGGTATTCTTGTACTTATTTCCTACTGGAACTATTATATCTATGGAGGTGATTTCCTGTACTGAGGCTTAACGTACGCGTGAGGTTGTTTTCACCTCGCGTATGTACGTCGCCATAACGTCCCCGTACCTGCGTGATCGGGGCGTTACACATAGTATGGATCAACACGGACCGGGAGTGAAATCGTGCCGGAAGATTGAGTTTCATTCCCGTCAAACCTGTACAAGTTGGATCGAGTGTGAGGATTGTCCATGATTTGGGCCACCTTCGGCGTGTCCTCCATTATGTCTAGAACGCCTCCGTATAGGATGTTGACGCTACTCCATTGTGGACTAGAAATCTGAACAATCGACAGTTATTGATGTGCATGGTGATGATCAGGGCGTCATTGTGCGAGAAATAAACCGCACAAGCATCTACCTCTGAGAACATGATTGACTTGCTTGGGGTCAGAGGAGAACCAGTTAGGATCATCGGACAGTTGGTCTTACAGGCCTCGTTGATGTAGATGGACCTTTCCTTCGAGGTCATCCCTTCGAGTGGGCATGCACTAAAAATGGTATCCACTTCCAAGTAGTTTGACGAGGGCGCGACTTGTCAGACTCTTCCTCTCCTGAGCTTCAGGAGCATCCTTCTGCACCTTGACCTCTGAGGGTTCTCGGGATTTAAGATGAAATTCTTGAGGTACCCCGGTTGACGAGTTCTTAGAGCTGTTTTTGCATATATCGACAATTGACTATATGGTGGCCCATTTTATCATGAAAGGCACAATAGTCTCCAGCTCCGGGACCCTTCGGATTAGGCAAAAGGATGTCTCAGCCAGGATTAGTCCTGAATCACACTGAAAATCTGGTCTATGGAAGTCTGAAATGGAGGTCAGTGTCAACTCTGCAGACCTCAATAGGGGTTTTGGAAAGAACTCGATTGAGATCATTTTTTGAAGCCGTTCTGCCCCCGATTCTGAGCCTTCTTTGAAGGAGCAGACTACGGTTTTGTCTTCTCTCCCTCCCTTCCTTGCTTAGATGGTCAAGTCGTTAAGCTTCGCATCACTTCCTCTAGATAGTATATCCCCCATGTTGGTGATGTCGTGTTTCGCCAAATGCTTGTAGAAGGAATGGTCGACCTGCAATTCAGCAATGAATCAGCTGCAACAACTTCGTCGCTCCAGTTATAAACCATGGTCAGCTGGTTCTGAAAATAACTGATGTAGCATTTGAGGGTCTTTGCTGGCTTCATCTTGATGGTGTGGAGGTGATTGTTGCTCTTCTTAAACTCCTACCGCAAGGCATATTAGTTGAAGAAGACATCGCTAACCTCTTTGAAGCTTCGGAGACATAGTGATGAAAGGGAGTAGAACCAGTCCAATGCCATACCCTTGAGATTGGAGGAAAACACCCGACACATGAGGTAGTCATCGTGGAAGTAAACCACCATCTAGACCTGATAGGCTCGGAGGTGCTGGATGGCATTGGTTACTTCGGTGTAGTATTCGAAGTTTGGTATCACGAACTTTTTCGGGAACTTGTAGGAAATGATTTCCTCTGAAAGAAGAGAATCAGAGATCTATAGGATGAACAATCCTTAGCCGCCATGAGGTTGGGGCGTGTCCTCATAGATCCGCTTCCGGACCATCCTCACAAGATCTTGACGCAAGGAGTCTTAACGGACCTAGAAAGCTTACTTTCTTCAGAGTGTTCGTCGCGGTACGGAGATGCGGATCGAGGATGCCTCCGGCTACCCACCGTGTGGGCGGTGTCCATCGTACATAAAGGTGAAGGATGAGATTCCTCCACGTCAGTGCCCTTCACCTGGCCTTTCTGAGGATCTCAATCTGGGTGAGGAGCTGATTTTGGACACGAGTGCCCACATCTCTCTCCGGGGCGACTCTTATGTGCTCGCGAGCCGCCTCCGCCTCTTGTTCATGAGCTGCTTTTGTAAGCGGTCCAGCACCTGGAGAAATTTCCCTTCAGAAGGCAATCATAATTCATGCTCCTTGGCTACTCGAGTAGTCATCGGGGATGAGGGCTCCTCATTGATTTGTTAGAGAAGCACACCTGAATTTAAGGGGTGGAATTTGAATTTGATGGGTGGAGATCAGTGGGATTTGTGCCCTTATTGATGGTCTCTTACCTTTGGAGGCAAAAACCGAGGCGGCGGCCTGTGAGCTAGTCTTCTTCTGAGGAGCCATTGTCGTTTGCGAGGTTTTTTATGAAGGGATTTTTTTCGGTAGTGTTTGGAGGAGGGGGAACTTTGAGCGTAAACTTAAGGGATCTCAATGAAAGCACCAACGTGGTGGAAATTTTTTACCACAGACAGTTGGACACTCCTGATTGATCCTGGCAAAAACACAGAACACCTTTCAGGTCAAGAGCACCTGTGTGGTGCCGATTGAAGACCTTCGAACGTGAGAATAAGAATCATTCTTTGAAGAAAAGTAAAGAATATTGTATGAATGGGGTTCTCAGTGGTAATCAGAAGCTAATATCTTTCTTGATAAAGATGGAAGTTCATTTATACCCGTCTGAGCTATCATTGTGCGTGCGGATATTTTGGATGTTCATAATTGCATAATTTGCACGTTTTGAATTTCTCGTAACAGCATAGATCACACTGCTTGATTGTTGGGATACTATGTAGAGATATTCTCCAGTATCCATAGCAAGCCCCATTGATATAGAGGCATTGTAACGTTTTGAACGTGAGGATGATCTGGCAGCATAGCTGAATCTCAAATAGCAGGGATCATGTTGCCCAGCTGTAAGCAACGCAGGAGAAACATGCTTCAGAGGGTCATTGTGTCAAAGCCTGAGTAGCTCCGGAAAATATCCTTGTACTAATTATTGGAGTCTCCAGAAAGTTGCCCATGTCCAATTAAGAAGTGGATCAGGGTAAGTAATGTTTGACCAGATGTGGGCTCGGGTGAGGCCCGAGACCTTTTTTTTAAGGCCATGTTAGACTTGCATGGAAGTTGGGCTCACTGGAAGAGAAACGATGCCTTCAGGTGATATGACATATGGCACGATCTCATCACGCGTTAAAAATTGACCACCACATATATAAAATAACCACATGCATACTGAGACTTTAGAGGGAACAAGAAGCCCACCTCATAGACCTTTTAGGTTGTTTTCATTGTATGTTATCAAACAAAAATTGTCAAGGGTCCACTAAATTTGAAAAGCTATTTTTAGCATATTTTTAACAACAATCTCTCTCTTCTCCTTTTAATATGTTTTCTAGATACACATCCAATGAGATTTAAACTTGAATTCCTTGATATCATATTAAAATTTTCATTATTGCACCCAACCTTCTAAGTAATGATGATAATCGATAGTAATTGTTTTATTTTTAACAATACCACTTGTATCTCTTATATCAAATAAAGTTCTTAAACTTCTATTTTATTCCCTCTCACTTTTTTTTAATTCATTCATGTTTTACATATCCAAAACTTGAGAATACAATGTTAACATTAGATCATATATACAAACTTTGTCGTAGTCGTGCACTGCTTTTAAAAAAAATACAATCAATCACCAATCAATCAGTAGTATAATTAGATTTTATTTAAGGTTCGTCAAATTCTTGTGTTAAAAGTTCAAATTATCTGTTGTTATTCAAGACATGAAGAAGAATAAATTAATTTTTTTCAATCGAATCTCATGAGCAATGAATGCTAAACTGTGACATCTGTTCTAATATATTATTTCCTAGAATTATATTGAGATCTTACAATTTTATATGAATTTAAAATAATATAAATCCAGCTGTAATTTTGTTTTATTGAAAGCACACCGTATGATGAAATATTATAATACATAATTATGTTCCAAACAAAAACAGTATCGTTTATGTTAACATTAATGATTTTCATTTAGATTTTTATTAGTGTTTTTGTTTTTCATAGGCTAACCTATGTGATAAATACTAATTGCAAGGTCTTATGTGTAAAACAAAACATTCGTCATTCATCTTAATATAAAAAAAAAAAAAAAAAATCAAAGACAGTATAAATTACGCCGACCGCTGCTTCCTTCTTCCCCAATTGTCGCCCCCCCCACCCCCGCCCCCCCGCTCCAAAATGAATCTTAGAGAGAGAAACTAAAAACTAGAAGAAAGGAGAGGAAGAGAGAGAAACTGAAGCCCTCTCTTCAATGGCGTATAGATCGGACGACGACTACGACTACCTCTTCAAGGTCGTCCTCATTGGCGACTCCGGCGTCGGCAAGTCTAACCTCCTCTCTCGATTCACACGCAACGAGTTCAGTCTCGAGTCCAAGTCCACGATCGGCGTCGAGTTCGCCACCAGGAGTATCCACGTCGACGACAAGGTCGTCAAGGCCCAGATTTGGGACACCGCTGGTCAAGAGAGGTTCGCTTTCGATTTCGCTCTCGAAATCTCATGCCTTTTTTTGATTGAATTGGGTGGCTTTAATAGTTTTGGGTGATTGGGGTTTATTTCGGGGGTGTTGAGATTGGTTAGAGCTTTGAAATGGTAGATTTTTTGATGGAATTCGATGATTTGAGTAGAATTGAGTAGTGTTCTATTGATCTTGATTTCGTTTGGATCTTGATTGAAGATTAGATCTGGAAATTCTTTGTTTTCTTGGTTAGATTTGATGATACCGAGTAGCTTAGGCTGCTAGGATCTAGGTGTCGGTTTTGTACTCAGAAATTCATGACCTTTTAAGGTTTTAGTTCACAGACCCCTTAGTTTTCTTTTTAGTTCATAGACCCCTTAGTTTTCTTTATACTAATATATGCTGAATTGAAATTGGACTTTTGTTTACATCCATTGGATCTATCAGATCTTTCTCTTGGTTCGCTTTTGTGAGTGAGCAGTGTTTTGTTTATTTATTATTTATTTTTGGGTTGTTGCTTTGTTTCTCGAAAATCTTAGGAATTCCAGTGACCGATTTGTGTTATTGGTCCCAGACTTGTTGCATTTGTGTCCCTGTTGGGTCCCATTGCTTGGCATCTGGCGAACTACATGTAAGAGTTCTTGAGCAACATTCAGTAGTAGTAATAGTTAAATATTCCGTATATAGAAGTTTTATTGTTGCCTAGGCTAGTAGGTCATCCAAGGCCGAAGTCAGTAAAAATATCAAGGAGATGTAGAATAGAAGATGCATGCTAGTAGATATAGTCTGAAACGGGCAAATACTCATTTGTTGATGCACCATTTCGTTGCACAGGAAATATTTCGTCTCATGCATGTTTACTTTATGAAACTCTTACGTATTAAGTTTTAGTTATTCAATTGGGAATGCTACTGAGTTCTCAGTTTAGATAATATGCTTTTACCTATCGCTCATTAGCTTTAACTGGGGTGTTAAGGCTGGGTTTACCATATGAGTTGGATGGTTAGGTTGTAGGATCATAGATTGTAATTGTATATCGGTTCATGCGCAAAGTTGGTTTGATTGGTGTGGTGGAATAAGGTGATGCTTGTCGTGCTTGGAAGGAAATATTCTTGATCTTTTCTTTTCATTTAAATATTTTGTTTGAAAAGAGAGAAACTCATAGGTGTTTCCTGTAAAATCCTAGGGGATGGGTTTAAGGTCGTCAGAAGTCGGAGTCAAGTGTGCTAAAAGTGGTTGTTCCAATGAACTCATCTCTTAGGGTGGTGGAGTTGACTTTTTAATTTTTTTATATGGTTGCACATTGACGCGAGAAAACTATGCCATAAATTCAAGATCAATTTAGAAATGATCTGGAAACTTTTCAGTAATGTATACTGCAGAAGAATTTGCTCAGATATACCAATGCTTCCTAAATATGAGACTTCGTTAACTATAAAGCAATTAATTTTGGCTCCCTTCATTGTTTTTCTGTATTGATATTTTGACACTAGTTTTCTTCCAGTGTTAGAGAGCCATCTGTTTTACTTCATTTCTTGTTGATCTTTCATTGACTCTTCATTCTGTCAAATTGGTTTTGTATCCTCCATGTTGAGAATATGCATGGAAATTTTCCTGCTTGATTGTGTCTGTGTTGACTTGTTAGTTTTGGCCTTTAGGAACCTCTGAAGGGAAAAAAAATGTCATCTCACATAAGGAAACTTAGACATATAATTTTGTAGATGATTTTAATCAATTTAAAATTTCCTGGACAAGGGGGCATTTTAATGCTCCTGTACGTGTATGCATATGTCCACTATTTTATTTGTGTCAACTTATCTAATTTATCAGACTATTGATTTCCATTATTACACATTTCCTGAATAATAAAATATTAATGAAGCTTTTGGAGCTTTCCTTTACGACATTCTTCTTGACTTTACCGACTTTATCCCTGTCCTTGATTAACATCTGATTCGTGATCATGAGAAGTTGTTGGCGTGGCCGTGTGGCAACAAAAATAGTTTTGGACCATTTTTGAATGCCAGGCTGCCTCCACTACTGATTTTGTTAAGTTGGGTTATTAGTATTGGGTTATTACTCATATACCTTCCTTGTCTTCTATATATATCTATCTTCTCGCATGAATAAAACAATTTCTTTTGAGGGTTTCTATTTGTCTACATGGTATTAGAGTAAGAGAACCCTAAAACCCACCATCTCCCTTTCTTTCTTTCCTCAAAATTTCCTTCCTTTCCTCCAACATCACCCTCCTAATGCCTCTCTCAACTGCCGCCACCCTCCAAAACTCTCTCTCAAGTGCCGCCACCTCTTCCCTCAAGTGCCGCCACCCTCCAAAGCCCCTCCTCCATCTGCTGCTGCTGCCTTCCAAAGGGTTCTAGGAAGTGTCGCCACCTCTCCAAACTCCAGAAAGGTGCCACCACCCCTTCATCATCTCCAAAAGGTGCCGCAACTAATCAAAAATCAGATTTTTAAATCTGATCTGGCTTTGTTTATGCTCTACAAGACTTATCTGGTGAGATCTGATTTGTTTACTGCTAAAAAATCAGAGTTTTTTTTTACATCTGTCATGGCTATTTCAGACTGAGAAATTGTTTTCTTGATGCTAAACTTGCTGTCTGTGCTACTATTTGATAACTAAGTTACTTGTGTCTCTTATTTGCTGGTTGTTTATTGCTACTACTGGCTATGTTTCTGATGATTTCTCCTACTGGTTATTATGTCTGAGACTACAAGTTTCTCTACCAATTTAATTTCTTCGATGGTTGGAACTTCTGTCCTCAAGACGATGTTGGGGACTATGATGAAGTTGAATGGCTCTAGCTACTTATTATGGGCTCAAGCATTCGACATTATCATTGGCGTTTAGAACAAATTAGCTCACCTCCTACAGTCTTTACCTGCTGATACAGATCCCACATATATGATCTGGCTCACTGGAGATTATTCTGTGATAACATGGTTTCTCAACAGTTTGGAGGAGAAGATTAGTGGTTGTGGGATAAACTGAAGGTGATGTATGATAATGAGAAGAACCTCTCGAGGGTGTTTGAAATCGATGAGTGCCTGTTTGAGCTCAAACATGGAGACAGATCCGTGCATAAGTTCTATAGAGCACTCAAATGTCTGATTGATGAGTTAGAAATGCATACGTTTGCTGTTACTGATGCGGCGACACTAAGGGATATCGTCAGGATCTCGCAGTATCAAAGTTTTTATCTAGCTTGAGTCTTACATTACGATCCCATATACATGGTCAGATATTGGGAGGAGATAATATTCTTATGTTGATTGTCACTTTTTTCAAAGCAGTTGGCTAATCTCCTTACCAACGCTGTCTCACCTCAGCTGTTTTCTAATCTATGTAACAAGCTGGGCATGTTGGATGTCTATACTCCAGCTTGAGGGGGAATGTTAAGTTGGGTTATTAGTATTGTGTTATTGGCTTTTTGGGTTACTGCCCATATACCATCCTTGTCTTCTATATATATTTATCTTCCCACATGAATAAAATAATCTCTCTTAAGGGTTTCTATTTCTCTGCAGATTTGAAGGTATTAATTTTGTCGCACAAGATTCTTACGTGGTGTCCAAGACAATTCTAGAGTTGTGACCCTTATGGGTAATGGATCCCGTAGCATTGAAATTTTGGGTGTCTTGAGTTTGTGGTTTGGAGGATACACCTCTCTAGAATTCCAGCTATGTCCATACGGTACCAGACGTGACATGTGTGTCCACATGTGTGGGCACTTTGTTTTAGGGTTTGAATTGATACAAACAATATACAAAAACCTGGAAAGTTGAAAGATGAAGCATAGGAACAAAAGGGAAAGGGAGACAGGAGAGAAAGAAAGAATATAAATCATCATTGCCTTGTTATTGCAAATTATCTTAGAAGCTTATAGGATCAGTGAATTTTGTCTTGATCATATTGTTAGAAACCTTCCGTCACATCTTATGTAGGAAAGACTATCAAGAAAAAGATTGGTGTTGTTACTCTCATGACATGACCTAAAAGGCCCACATATAAGGCTAATTTAATATATTGCACAATTTTTTTCTTTTTCTAAAGTCACATTTATCAATTTACAAAGAGTTGGAAATATTATTAAGTTGGCTATAATTCTTTTAGCTACTAGCTTTGTTTTGGCTGTACATAAATGTGTGCATGCATACATATAATACACATACACATCGTGTCCTATCTAGTTTGATAGTGCCGTGTTGGTCATTCATATTCTTGTCATTAAGTGATACCCATACCCGTCACCACCCAAAGCTTCCAATATTCTTTACCACTTCTGCTTGAAAAAGTTGAATCTGTTTATCACTCGGTGAATGTAGTCCTCATCTGACACGTCATATAACCAGTCAAAAGTTTTTCTTATTTTTAGACTGACACATCACTTAACCGGTCAAAAGTTTTTCTTATTTTTAGACTTACTAAGGTGCGGGGTTGATAAAGATTTATTGTGAAAATCCTTGTTAGAAATGACCTGTAAAAAATGTCAATTATTCTAATCACTATGATTAATAAAGCAATGAGGATTCAAAATTAATAATAAATGGTGATGAAATTTAAAAAGATATGATGGTCTGGTGTTACACATTAAAATAGCAGGGTACCCTTTCTTATGTGACTGTGTTGGTCTTAAGGGTTGTAAGATTAAAATGTGTGACTATGTTGCTTTTATAAGCAGACAGTAAAAATTTTTTGCTGCTTCTTGTGAATGAAGGTTCACAATGTTTTTTGGTCCAACTCTATTTTATTAGTATATACCGAGCAGTGATAAAGGATATCTGATTTAAGCCTCTTTTATGTAAATATTAATGGAATTAAAGTACAGTTGGATAATTATGAACATAATATGAGTTGACGTGTATTGCTAATGGGGTTAGGATACTCTAAAGAATCTACAATATATTTCTCTTTCTTAAATTAAATGTTGAGATGAAGCTTGCTGCGCCTAAATCAATATGCACTTTGTTTAAAAATTTTCGCTATATAAACAAGTTCCATTTATTTTATGGTGATATATCTTGTATTTATTTCAGAGATTTATAATAGGAAGATGTGTTCTTTGTTGCCTGTGTAAGTCATTCTACTAAAATAGGTTGGTTAGTATTTTATCTTAATTTTACACCTCAAGGAAAATATGGAGAATTTTTCAAGTGTCAAAATTATATTGATCTATTCCTTATTTTTTACATGACAGCTACCATATATAAATCTCGAATAATGTCCAGTAGTTGGAACAACAGCGACACTGCAATTTGTGGGATGTAGAAGTAATCACGGTAGTTATTTTTCATTACTAACACAAATTGGCCTTAGTAATTATCTTAAATGAAAAAACCACAAGAAGTTTTGACAGGAAAAAACCGCAAGAAGTAAACAATGAATTAAATAATAATCAATTACCTTTTTGTGGGTATATTAATTGTTAACTTGTATATTTTAGTCGTATTTGCTCTCCATTTTACAAGAAAAAACCATAAGAAGTAAACAATGAATTAAATAAGAATCAATGATTTTTTCTCCAAAAAAACTAAAAACTAAAAATAAATAAATCAATGGATTGTTATTCTATGGGGGCTCACTTCATTATAAAGGTGTATAGATCTATAACTATCCAAACAAGTTTTCGACATGAATGAACATATGTTGATTGGCATTTTTGGCCATGTATTATCGGTTTACGATGATGGTGGTGATTTCTAAGGCACATGCATAATATTTGGTAAAGTTGCCTGCAAAAATAGATCATCACATTGAGATCTTTGTGGGAATATTCATGATGGTTGGTGCTTTGGCCATGAGCATATTAGTATACATTTCGACTTTAAAATATCATTATTAATATGAAATAAAATAAGTGAAGAATATTATAGGTTCTGTATGCAGTCAAGGGAATCTTGACCGATGTGCATACTATGAAGCAAATGGAGAGCAAAAAGCCACTTAAGGCAAATTGTAGCAATGTGGATAAATTTGAACAAACATTTTATTTTGCATGCGTCAACAACATTTTTACCAACCCAAAAAGTTGATTGAGGTTGATGCTTCTGTTATCAATCCTATAGTAGAGAATTTATTCTCATCTCATTTTCTATTTTCTAATTCTCAATTATTTTCTTACTAATGTTGATCCATGAAAATTATGTTTCAGACATTTTTGTGCTTGTATTTAGGTTGCCTTTCCTATATGGAGTAACATTCTTATGACATGTGATGAAAATTTAGTGTAACCTCAATTAGATGCTAAGAGAAACATAAGAGGATATTGGTTTTTTTTTTTTTTCATTAATAAGCTTATTCCAAATTGTACTTTTTTAACAGAAAATGAGCCATAATGATGACCCTACAGATATGCCAGTCCCCTTTTTCTTAGGTTTGGAAAACTACACCTAATTTTGGATGAATGAGTGGTGGAAATGTCGTTTTCAACTGATTTATTTTGTTAGAACCCCAATATTATCTTTTATATATAATTTGAAAGGCCAAACATTTCATAGCTCATCAACATGAAGTGGTAGGGAAATCTTCTCTTAGACGACAATTAAAAGGATAATTGGTTTTACTTGTCATGCATGAAGTTCCATTCAGGGAGACCCACGCTTGTTGAATTTCACAACATGAGATTTCACTGCTATGATTATATCATGATTGGTAATCCTAATTAGATTCTATTGTTATCTCTGATCCCAATCAAGTAAAGCTTTTCTAATGCGTATATAGGTATTGTGAGTCTTGATCATGGATTAGATTGCATTGTCTAGGCAATATATACAGCAAAGTGATGTTATTAGCTGGATAGAAGAGGTGGACGGTGAAGCTATCAATCGAATATTAGCAAAGCTAGGCTGATTAGATTCCATTGTTATCTCTGATCCCAATCAATCAAACCTTTTATAATGTGAAATATAAGAATTGTGAGTCTTGATCATGGATTGTATTGTCTTGGCAATATGGTACAAGCAAAGTCCAAGCTAATAGCTATTTGGTAGATAGAAGAGGTGGCTGGTGAAGCTATAAAAAATTTCAGACACTAGACAACATCATGATGAGAATCCTTCCCAAAGTGTCTAGCACAACAAACAACCTTTGTATTCCGTTATCAACAATTAGGGACCATAGACATATTTCCCAAATCCTTCCATATAGCACCCTAACTGTGTAACCTCGGGCCTCTCCCACTTTTAATCCCTTTTCAGCATGTCACCTTCGCCTGTTTGCACAAAGCCCGATTAAAACAAACTCTAATGCCCTTTCTCTCCTAGTCTCACATATTTTTCCTTTTAGATGCTCATATGTTTCTAGTTTCAGTTATCTTGTTTTCAATTACTTCCTATTTTTGTGCCATTATTGGTTATCTTGAGTTGTAACCGTAGCATTTGTCCATTTAGTATTGTATTCATTTTTAGTCCTATCTAGTTATGCTAATCTATGTGATTGGACCTTGTAAAATCTTGGTTTTCGAATTTCGGTACCGGGTTTGACGACCATATGTGGTATGAGAATTTACAATATCAGTGATGTCAACCATTTTGTCTTGAACATATTGGTCAAGACTCAAAAATATTTAAAAATAAAAAATATTACAAATTGTTAAGATAATTGGCAACATTTTGACATATTTTTTGAGATAATTCATGGAATTTTAATCACATTTTGACAAAATATTACAAAATACAGTAGTCACCTCAAAGACTATATATATATATATATATATATATATATATATATATATATATATATAGACTTGTGTCATTCCAGAAGGATTCGAAGCCAAATCTTTCTCACTCAGTTACAACCCTAAGACATTTGAATGCAAGATCCATTCCATTAAGGTTGATCTATATTATCTCAAGTAACTAAAAATTAAAAAAATCATGTATTTTGAAAATTTTTTGCCCATCCATTAAGCAGGCGCAAAATGGACGGCCAAAAATAGTATATTGCTTAGATTACGTCTTTAGATATACAAATTCTCGATCCGATCATTTCTTCTTGATCTAAACACTTAAAAACCCTCACACTAATTTTTGTTAGATTTTAAACATTCTACACCATTTAACTAACCAACTTACTATTTCGACCGTCTATTTTGCGCCTACTTGATAGATGAGCAAAAGGTATTCAACATACATGATTTTTGATTTTTAGTTACTTGAAATAATGTAGATCAACTTCAACAGAATGGATCTTGCATTCGGTTGTTGTAGGGTTATATTTGAGTGAGAATTATTCGATCTCGAATCCTTTAGGAACGACGCAAATCTCTCTCTCTCTCTCTATATATATATATATATATATATATATATATATATATATATATAAAACTAAAATTATACTTTTGCTATGAGCTATCAAACTAATTAAATAAATTATTGGTTATTTCCCTAAAAAATTAAATTGAATTAATAAATTAAAAGCATGTTAACTTAAATAACCCATTCCCATATTAATTAAATAAGCCTTTAATGCATATAGACCTATTAAAAAGATAAAAGATCTTTAATGCAAATAGACTTCTTAAAAAGATAAAAGATCCCACATATAAACCCATTAGCTGGCCAATCCCAATACACAATATATAAAGAGTTCTTATCAAAAAAAATTCTTTAAAAAACTAATAAGTCATGAATAACCAAAAAAATACCGACCTTCTATTTTCACTTCTAGAAAATGCTCTGTATGTGTTGATCACGCCGCCTCATCTTGTCTTCAATCTATCCATCGCGAACCGATCTCACACAAACTCTTCAGTGAGCCAGCCTTCGCCGCCCTTAATTCAACCTCCCACTACCTTCGGCAACCTTTAACAGCTTCGTGAGGTGAATTGATGCTCCAACAAACTTTCTTGACCTCAGACCACCTTGACAACATTGCGTTCACCGCTCTTTGCTGACTTCCAATATCCTTCGTCGAGGTCAATTCAAGCTCTCATGCCTTTCTCGACCTCCAACAGACTCAATGTTCTAAATGTCAGATGTCGGCTTAATATCGAAAGGCAAAATGTAATGTCAGATTGCGGATATCGGGGAAATTTCGGGGACATTTGCTCAATTTTGGTGTTAAATTGGAGGTCTTATATATATATATATATATATATATATATATATATATATATATATATATATATATATATATCATAAAGTACGTCCCAAATGTCATAAAACATCACATATATAATGATCATATTCATATATTTTTTTTGAGATGAACAATTATTCGGATCCTCAAAATCATATTCATCCTCCCCAATGCGCACGTCGTCGGTTAGAGCTTGAAAACTGGCCACCTTAGCTTGCTTTTTTGCATCGGTTCCCTTCAAAAGTTCAAGCACCTTCATCTTCACATTATTGGAGACTTTCAAATATGGTGTACAATTACTCAGTGTTATCGAGGAGCGAGGTGCAGTGCGAGGCGCAAATGATCTAACGCATACGAGGCGCAAGGCGGGGCGATTGCCTCACTTCGGTGAGGCGCATATTTTTTCTTTTTGTATGGATGTATTATAAATGTATTCTATGTATGGATGTATTATGGATGTCTTCTTTGTATGGATGTATTATGGATATATTCTTTTCTTTATATTGATGTATTATGGATGTATTCAGTGAGGCACATACTTCAGTGATGCGCATGATTATTGATGTATTCTTTTCTTTTTGTATTCCAAGATATTGAAAAATGCACAGTAAAAATGCATTAAAAAATTTACACTAATAATTCACTAAAAATTTATACTAAAAATGCATTAGAGACAGGGTTCTTCCTCTCTCTCCCAATCTTTTTCTCTCCTTTTTAGCTCTCTCCCCTCTCTCGACCCTCTGTTGATCTGTCTCTCTTTTCTCTCTCAGAGACAGCGAGACATCTCTGTCTCTGAGAGAGAGAAGAGAGATAGAGAGAGATCAAGAGAAAGGGGAGAGCGAGCGCTAACCTGAGACGACGGAGATGGAGACGGAGACGAAAGTGACAGTGACGAACGCGGGGCCCTGTGCCCTAGATCGGGTTCGCCTGCGATAAACAGGTTGTTTTGTTTTTTTTTTTTTTTACATTTTTACTTTTTATCTAACTTAAGCGGGTCGGATTTACCCGCCAAATTAGCGGGTTGTAACCCGCCCGCCCCATAAACAATTAGCGTGTAGAGGCGATCGCCTCGCACCACGCGCGAGGCGCGTTCGGGCTTGCGTCTGGCACTGCCCGCGCGCCTCACCGGTGATGCGGGGCGCATTGCTGCGCTTCGCTTCGCCCTGCGCCTGAGGCATATTGCCTCGATCGCCTCTAACAACACTGCAATTACCTTGTCGACCCGCAAGATGTTTCAAACAGTTTACTCTTGTGATATAAATTGATTGCAATATTTGCAATACAATTGTATATTTGTATCAACCTTGATCGCATGTTCTTAACATGGATTTTCAATTTTGACTCGCTGACTGTGACTACTTCACAAGCTGATGCAGAAGAAGACATCTGGATTTGCACTTCCTACTTTAAAATAGATACCAAATGCAACAAGAAATGAACAATTGGAACTCTTAAAACTTCATTCATAAACAACCAATCCAAATACATGGCTAGATTCCTAATGCATGCTTGACTTTTAGAAATTTCATTCATACTTGAATATGGCTGAATTTCTAATACTTAAGTCAAACATATGGATAATGTCATGCTTCTATATAAAACTTACAAAGCTGAAGACGGAAGAGTTTCAAGTTAGAAATTAATTAAAATAGATTTATTATCATTATCTAAAACAATCTACTGTTGAACATAGCCTAACCTATATCTAATAATGCAAATAGAAATAATTTTGTCCATATAATCTCAGTCTCTCTCTCTCTCTCTCATTTTGTTTATATAATCTAAGTCTCTCCTGCCTAACCTAAAAGAATCTCAGTCTCTCTGCTCCCTCTCCCCTCCAGGTCTCTCTTTGCTCCCTCTCCTGATCTCTCTGCTCTCCCTCAGGGGGGGGGTGTAGTAGAGAGGATCAGAGAGAGAACAGAGAGAGAGATTGAGGGAGAGAGATCGAGCTTACCTTAGTCTTGGACGAGGACGGCGACGACGAGAACCACCACGAAAGGCTACGGCTTGGACGAGGTTCTTCCTCTTCCTCTTCCTCTTCTTTCTTCTTTCTGGACAACGACAATGGCGTTGTCGTGAGAAATTAGCGAGAGAGAGAGAGAGATTGAGAGTGCTATTGATTTGGGATTCTAGGGTTTTATACCTTATCGGGTTGGGTTTGCGGGTTAATGAGTTCAAACCCAAAAGAAAAAAAAACCAAAAGCAGATTCAATTTCGGCCGAAATTTTGGAACAACAAAATTGGCCGAAATTTTGGACATTCGTTGAAATTTCGGCGACATTAACCCCATTTCGAAATTCAAAAGGGGGTAGCTGATTTCGTGTTGGCCACATGCGTTCGTTCGGAATGTCTGCCGACATTTAAAACATTGGATAGACTTCATTGTCCTTAGACTAGCTCCGACAACCTCTGACCAACTCTGACGAGCTTTGACAATGCCAACTTCCTTTGATTGGAGGTTAGTTCTATCTTTTTTTCCTCTCACTCTCTAAATTCCGTTCGAAAGCGTCCAAGCGTTGAGACTGAGACGTTGATGATCACGACTGTCGGGGCTGTTTGGCGGGCAACAAAAATAAAGATGATTGTTTGGTTTTTGGCTGCTAATGTAGGATCCTGAAACCAAACATAAATGAGCGATTCTAGAACTTTTTAATCTGAACCTAATTTCCCTGGTTAATACCTTATCAGGTAGGCCAAAGCTGATATGATATACCCGATATGTATCGGAATCGGCTGATATTTCAACTCATGAAAACAATGAATTTTAGAGTTTTGGGCATTGCTGTTGTTTCCTCTAAAGTATCTTTATGAATTAGAATATTTTACATCCATTTTATAATAGGTGATATACATCGTATGACCATAGAGGTAGCTCTCAGTTTTCTGTTCGAAATGTATCATGTCAAATATATTTTTCCATTTACATAGTTTTGTATGATGAACTCAAGATGATGAAAATGTCATGGTTTTGTATGATAAATTCAAGATACTGACACTGATCTCATATTAATGTTCAGTGGCCATAATATCATGTGGCTCTTGTTTTTCCAAGAGAATGAAAAATGATTTCATACTAATGTGAACTGGCCATAATATCTGGGGCTTTATATTTAATTTCCATTTTTTCATAAAGTTTTGTCACTTGTTGAGGTTTTTTCTCCAAGGTTCTTATATAGTAAGACGTTTTGGGATTTATTAACACTATCATCCTCAATAATGCTTTCTATGGTATCAATTGTTATTCATAGTGAATGCATTCATGACAATTGCAAAGCAAAGCCTCACATCCACAGAAAAGCAATTGTACATGCCATTAGAAACCTCATTAATTTTCGTGTCATTTTATTTTTGCCTGCCATATCTTAATCTCCGATTGTTATTCATAGTGAATGCATTTGTGACAACTGCAAAGCAAAGCCTCACATCCACAGAAAAGACATTGTACATGTCATTGGAAACCTCATTGATTCACAGATCATTTTATTTTTGCCTGCCAAATTTATCTCTTCATCCCTATTATATTCCTAGAAATCATTTTTTTTATCTAAATTTGACATCATCCTGAAAAGAAATTGTCCATTTTGTCAATCTTTTGGGCAGGAAAATAGCCTCATTTTCTGGTAGACATGGAATTGTTCTATAAGAAAATTTCAATTTCAATTTTGAAATTTTTTCTTTAAACCTTCATTGTGAAGGTTGTTGAACTTTAATGCACCAATTTTAGTCTTCCAAGGCAATCTACCCACACCATTGTTAGCTATTAAACTTGTTACGTGCATTAGTAATTATGTTATTCATGTATTCATGCACTTATGAGATACATGTACATGAGAAATTCATGAACTAGTTTGAAGAGTCATGTAGTTTGGTGTTTGAAGAGTCATGTAGTTTGTTTGAAGAGTCATGTGGTTTGAAGAGTCATGGAGGATGTTCCAAAAGGCCTATATAAGAAAGTGCATATGTAAGTCCAATTAAAATAACTCGAAATACAAAGTTCATTTCCTCCTTCTAGAAAAACTATTCTCAACAAAAACTGGTATCAGAGCCAAGACACCTATGGCTTCTTCTAGTTCTATCCAAACCCAAGTGCCCCTCTTAACTAAAACCAATTATGGTAAATGGAGTATCCAAATGGAGGCCTTGTTGGGATCCATGGGAGCATGGAACACGGTGGTAAATGGAGCCAAGGAGGATGAGATGAAGAAGGAGAAGAAGGCGTTCACAATCTACCAAGGAGTAGATGACGCCACGTTCGAGTTGATCGCCTCTGCAAAAACTTCTAAGGAAGCTTGGGAGATCTTGAAGAAAGCCTTTGATGGCGTAGAAAGAGTGAAGAAAATCCGCTTGCAATCTTTGCGAGCAGATTTTGAGGCACTACAACAAGAAGGGTCAGAATCCATTGGTGATTACTTTCACCGAGTAAATTCCATTGTGCATGAGATGAGGCGACATGGTGAGAAGATTGAGGACGTACGTGTTGTGGAGAAGATCATGAGATCTCTACACTCAAGATTTGATTATATCGCTGTGGCGATTGAAGAATCAAATGATCTTGAGGATATGTCAGTGGAAGAGCTCCAAGGCTCTCTACAAGTTTATGAAGAAAGAGGCTTGCGAAAGAAGAAGGAAGAAGGAAAGACTCTGGAGCAAGCGCTTCAAGCCAACTCTTCCCAAAAGAAGGATGGATCTTCAAGAGGAGGCTACCATCGAGGAAGAGGTGGACATGGTGGCAAAGGACGAGGTGGTCGTGGTAACCACTTCAACGAACAAAGCAGCACCCATGGTGATGAAAGTGAAGGGAATGGTCGTGGAAGCCATGAAACTCGTGGCCGAGGCCGCGGTCGAGGTCGTGGCCGGAAAGGAAGGTATGATAAATCTCATATCCAGTGCTATGTTTGTAAGAAATATGGCCATTTCTCCTATGATTGTTGGTATAATTCTGACAATGATGGTGGAGAAAAGGCTAATCATGTGGAGCTAAGTGAAGGACAAGTGTTGCTCATGTCCTATAATGAAATTGAGCCGCCTCAAACGGTCACATGGTTCATAGACACGGGAGCCTCAAATCACATGAGTGGAAGAAAGGAGTTCTTCACAAGGCTCGATGAAGGTCATCAAGGCTACATCACATTTGGTGATCTTTCCAAATGTCCAATTGAAGGAAAAGGTGATGTCTTTAAACTTCAAAATGGTAGGGAGCTTTGCATCTCTGATGTCTATTATGTCCCTGCTATAAAAAGTAATTTATTGAGTATTGGACAATTGTTGGAAAGAGGATATGGCATCAAGACGAGCGATCTAGCTCTTAGCTAGTTGGATAAGAATAACAGGCTGATTACACATGTGAAGATGACAAAGAACAGGATGTTCCCGTTGAAGCTCTCAATTGTGGAGTCGAGGTGCATGAAGGTAACGACTCAAGATCACAGCAATCTGTGGCATCTTCGCTATGGACATCTCAATTTTGAGGCATTGAAGCTAATGGAGAAGAAGAAAATGGTGGGGATTGCCAAAGTTGATGCTCCTAACAACCTTTGTGATGTTTGCATTGTGGGAAAGCAACAAAGGGAGTCATTCAAGAAGTATGATGTCAAAAGAGCATCTAAACGTCTACAATTGGTGCATTCAGACGTATGTGGACCCATCAAGCCCGAGTCTATTCGTGGTAATAGGTATTTCCTAACCTTTACTGATGATTTTAGTGGCAAGACTTGGGTGTATATGCTAAAAGAGAAAAAAGAAGTCTTCTCAAAATTCAAAGAATTCAAGAGCTTTGTTGAAAAACAAAGTGGATGTCTGCTTAAGTGTTTGAGAACTGATCGTGGAGGCGAGTATATGTCGCAGGAGTTTGAGAATTTCTGCAGGGAACATGGCATCCAACATCAACTCACTATGCCGCAAACACCACAACAAAATGGTGTCTCAGAGAGGAAGAATAGAACAATTCTCAACATGGTCCGGTGTATGCTGAAGGAGAAAAATATCCCAAAGGAATTTTGGGGAGATGCTGTGGCTTGTTCTGTTTATTTGTTGAACAGGTTTCCAACGAAGAGACTTGAAGACATGACGCCAGAGGAAGCATGGAGTTCTCGAAAGCCAAAGGTCGATCATCTTTGAATCTTTGGAAGTGTTGCTTATGCTAAGATTCAGGAGGAGAAGCGCACGAAGCTTGAAGATAAAAGCCAAAGATGCATATTCTTGAGCTATGGTGAGAAGTGCAGCGGATACAAGCTGTATAACCCCGTCACTTGCAAGATTGTGATGTCAAGAGATGTGAAATTTGATGAAGATCAAAGCTGGGAGTGGAAGACAATTGACATGGGGATTCTCATTCCTCTTGATGGTGAGGAGGAGAAGAGAGTCACCATCCACTACCTTAAATGAAGATTCAGATCATGATGGTTCTACCAGTCCTGTACGCAAGACAAGGAGAGTTCAAGAGATTTATGACTCCACTCAACCAGTTGAGCCCATTGATTGGGAGAACGAGGAGGAGTTCAACAATTTTTGTCTTTTTGCAGGCTTTGATCCTATGACATTTGAGGAGGCCAATAAGGAGGCAAAATGGAGAAAAGTTATGGAGGAGGAGATTCACTCCATCAAGAAAAATGATACGTGGGAGCTCACATCACTTCCACAAGATTCAAAACCCATTGGTGTTAAATGGTATACAAGACAAAGAGAGATGCCAAAGGTGTGGTAGAGCGACATAAGGCGAGATTGGTCGTGAAGGGCTATAAGCAAACGTATGGCATCGACTATGAAGAGGTCTTTGCCCCAGTAGCAAGGCTAGAAACGGTGAGGTTGTTGATCTCACTTGCGGCCCAACGACGGTGGAAAATGCATCAAATGGACGTGAAGTCGGCATTCCTAAATGGGAAACTTGAAGAAGAAGTTTATGTTGAACAGCCACCAGGATTCATTATTAAAGGGCAAGAAAAGAAGGTGTACAAGCTGAAGAAGGCTCTCTATGGGCTAAAGCAAGGACCAAGAACATGGAATTCAAGGATTGATAATTACTTCATGCAACAAGGATTTATGAGGTGCCCTGATGAGCATTCTTTATATGCTAAGGCAAACTCACATGGAGAAGTATTATTTGTTTGCTTGTATGTAGATGATCTGATGTTTACAGGTAGCAGTCACTCTATGATCCAAGACTTCAAGCTCTCAATGAAAAAGGAGTTCGAGATGACGGATCTAGGCCTAATGAAATATTTTCTAGGCATTGAGATGCAACAAGGTGAAGATGGTATTTTTATTTCCCAATCAAAGTATGCAAAGGAGATCTTAGAGAAATTTGCCTTTGAAGACTGCCACCCAATTGACACACCTGTTGAGTTTGGTCTCAAATTAACCAAGGAGGGTGAAGGGAAGCTAGTCAACCCAACTTATTTCAAAAGTCTCATGGGTTGTCTAAGGTATTTGACTTGCACTCGTCCTGATATTCTATTTGGAGTAGGACTTGTGAGCAGGTTTATGGAGACCCCGAGAACCTCCCATTTGAAGGCAGCAAGGAGGATTCTTAGTTATATTAAAGAAACGGTTGATCATGGACTGTTCTACTCGCAGAATCACAACCTTGAATTGGTTGGTTTTAGCGATAGTGATTGGGCTGGAAGCCGTGAAGATCGAAGGAGTACAACTGGGTTCGTATTCTATCTTGGTGATGCTGCATTTACTTGGTCGTCAAAGAAGCAATCCATAGTTGCTCTTTCAACCTGTGAAGCTGAATATATAGCAGCAGCCGCTTGTGTTTGTCATGCTATATGGTTGAGGAGACTATTAGAGAGAATGACGTTAAAACAAGAAGAAGCGACCAAGATCTACATCGATAACAAGTCGGCCACTGCTCTAGCAAAGAACCCGGTTCATCATGAGAGATCAAAGCATATTGACACTCGATTTCACTTCATAAGAGAACACGTGAAGATGAAGGAGGTGGAGTTGCACCACAAAAGTTCGAGTGATCAAGTTGCCGACATTTTCACAAAAGCATTGAAGACGGATGCCTTTCAAAAATTAAGGAAGAAGCTTGGCGTCCAAGTTCGTGGAGAAACAAGTTTTAGGGAGGAGAATGTTAGCTATTAAACTTGTTACATGCATTAGTAATTATGTTATTCATGTATTCATGCACTTATGAGATACAT